>CM041782.1:45507880-45755394 GCA_023374045.1 Limonium bicolor
GGCAAGTGCAGTAATAGCGGGACTATAAGAAGAGCTTTGGCAAGCGACCAGTACTTAGCAAGTACCAAGACGACAAGAGAAGCCAATATAGCACCACAAACCCTAAGAATTCTGAAACGAAACCTTGGAAAGGCCTAAAGGCCTGACCACTGTATAAAGAACATACCAGTCTGCAAGAAGTCCATAGTAAGAAGCAACCGGCATTGAAATGCCGTGGAGATTTTATTTTCAACTCAAATTTTTTCCTTCAAAGAGAATTTTCCAAAAACTCCTAAATTTTTAAAAACCAAACCAGAGAATCACGGTAAGTTATCATAGGACGAATTAAGAGGAGTTGGCGACAGAATACTTCACCTAGGCGTGACCGACACTACAAGTGTACACAAATGAGACATGGAACGACCGCACTCCGAAGGAGCTTGCGGACCTGACAGACCAATTATGAGTTAGTCAGGTAAGTGGTAACGTATCAATAAGATACTCCATGTATGTATACTAGTAGAGTACGGAACACGGGAAGTAGCCCACTCCATACTACGGACGAAAGAGCCAATTCAAAAAAGACAGTTGGACACCTCGAATGACCGAAGAACTTAAGGAAGCTTACCAAGATAAAGGAGTCTAGAATCCAGTAAGGTGACGGACCTAAGGATATAGCATGGAGAAGTGCGAGAAGCACAGAGTATTAAGCACAGACATTGGATATGTCTCAGGAAATACCTAATAACTGGAACATATACCAGCGTAAGTAATATGGCAAATTCCTAAAATGATCTTATCGATGTTTGATGAACGGGATAGAATTCCCACAGTATATCTCACTATGAGAATAACGACCCAATTAAGTAGGTAAAGGAAAAGTACTAATACTCTACCCAATAACGGGAGACATTACAACCCTAAACGGGATAGTTCGAGTTATACATAGCCGCAAGGCGAAGTCGCAACTGAACATAACCATAAGTACAAGCCGATGTAATGGCATTACTCAGTAACACCCAGGAGCATCCGAGAAGGATGCCGGAGTCAACAGTAGTTGAACGAAACATCGTGTTGAGAACACAAGTGTTTAAGCAAACACTCGGGTAAAACCCGAAGGGATCCCTCGTAACACGGGATACCCTAAATTGCTAGAGGGCATGAATTAATACCTAGTATAAAAGGGCCTTCCAAGTACGGAAGAGTGGTGAGACAACCATGTCAAAGAGCCCAGTAATACCTCCAAACCATTTAATGGTATACGGAGAAGCAGAAACCTATATAAACAGCCCGCATGGAGCATGACTCGAGGCATGGTGGCTTGTAAGCCGATAGAACCAACTACAATTCGTAGATCTAAACGTTGTAAACCTATGCATAGAGGCATAAGAGGAACAGTGGAGAATGGACCACTACCTTAGAGTGGGGATACCACTTGTTATTATGGGGCCTATGGAGCGGCATTTGCGTGAATCCTCCAGAGAAAGGCTACCACCTAAGTATGTAACGTGAAACCGCTAGAGCGGTGTAGTCAAACTTGAGCATGTGTATAATGCCAATGAGTATATGAACTATAGTAGAGTGTAAAGAGGAACCTCGATTGTAGCAATTCGAGACCGAAGAGTAATCAGTTGAGTAGTAAACACTGTATGTGTGCAATGTGAACTGCAGAGTAAGCAGCGCGCAAGTGCGCAGAGGGATTTAAAGAATAGCGTATATTATTGAGCCAATGAATGGCAAGCCATAGTGTAAATGGCGAGAACACCTGGGCGGAAGCTAAAGTAGTAGCGGATGCCATGAAAATGAGAAAGGACAAGGTACGCAGTAAGCGACCATTGTAAGAGTATATTCGGTGAGTGATATGAAGCTGATAAGGAAACATGGTAAAAGAGACATGATCATTCCTATCTCATGAGAGATTTACTGTCAAGGGTTTACGCTTCTGCACTCTATATGACTGAGTGTTTTGGTATTGCACTTGTGCGGTAATGATCGAGTGGGAGAGCCAGGAATTGAGAAATGTCAACGAAGCCTGTTGAGTGAGAATCCAGAGAGATAACCGTGCGGCCATTGGCCAAAGATGCACAAAGAACGTGGCAGTAACCCACAGGGCCCAGGATCGATATGTGGAAAAAGGCAGAGTAGTATGAATGAGGAATTCTTGTACAGAAATAAATAAACAAACATGATTCAGAAGTCATTATCAAATGAGGAAGCACTACATGCTAAGTAGTAGCTTGACCTCAACCGACAATAAGTCGGAAAAAGGTAGTGAATAACCACAAAAGTATACAGAGTTATACAAAAAAATATAGATTTCCAGAGAATTGGAGAGAAAATCTATAACTCATCGAATTCGCATACGGTAAGAGATACCTAGCGACGATTGACTAACCTTTATTCCCAAGTCAAAAGGGATAGAAAGGGAGTGGATAATACATTGAGAGTACCAAAAAGGGCGAGTTAAGCTCTAGTTATCAGGTCACGCAATAGAAGCTTGTGGACCGTAACTCAAAGGTTAAGTATACCTAGCAATTGTGAGTGTTTTGAAGCCTTAGAGGCTAGAACCGAACCCGGTTATGAGTTAATTAACCAATGTTCAGTGATAACATATGGTTGGTTACGCGGGCGTAACCCCTCTTAAGGGGGGTAGGGCGAGAAACCGTTTAGAGTACGTTTTACTTATTGGTGCGTAAACTACTATGTGCATAGCACAAAAAGAAATTGTTTTGATGATTGGAACTTATGTTACATAAACATATGTACCCATTCATTGTGTAATAATGATTATTGTGCATGAGTGATGCAAGTAACGAGTATGTAATATTTATGAAAAGAGGAGTAGAGAGACTCCTAGGGAATGAGAATCCCTATAGTACATGTCTAGTGAGATTAGACATGAGTTATGATGAGTATGAATCGGCATGAAACCGATGTGTAACCTAAGAGGGAGTGAGTTCCCTAGGTGATTTTATTTGAGAATGATTGATGGAGTGAGTTCCATCCTTTGGAGTTGTATATTGTATGTTTTAAGTTGAGTAATAATTTGACTAATGAGGCCTTTTGGGGATGGTACCCCGAGAACAAAACCGTGCGGGCTGCGGCCCAAAGCGGACAATATCACACATGTGGGTTAAGACCACAAGTATGGAATGCCTAGGCAAGGTAAGTGAAACAAATAGAGAATAATGGATGACTTAAGTTCCATGATAAAGATAAATTGAAACAGATTGTTTTATGAATACGACTAGAAAGAGTAAAAGATAGAAAACAAAAATGTTTGACTATTTGATTGTTTGAAACTGACGTGGGAGGTGGAACTTGGTCTGCTAGCGATCAAGGGAAACCGAACACAAATTGGGGTGGAAGGATAGTTCAACACTGATGCTGATCACATCAGGGTTGGATGATTCTTGAAGCTCCCTATAGTGGCCACAAGTAATCACGCTAAGAAAAGATACAGCTACCATAAATTTGATTTGGAGTTGTGTGATGTTTTAAAAAGAATTTTCAAACAGATTTTGAAAAGAATTTTCTTCAAGTATGAAGATGGAAACGAAAACTGGTTTTGAAACCGCTATCACCCGCCGATGGCTGTGGCCTTAAGTCTTGATGACCGGTAGAACGGTGGGCGGGTATTAGTTTTGAAACCATTGCACCGTACGTGCGGCGGTCCTAAGTGACCGGTTGGGGGTGACAGTGTGTGATTTTTCCAAAGGCAGCGGGACGGGGAGAGTACCCTGAGATGTTCCTGTGTTGAGTGAGTCAACCAGAGTGCCTGAGGATATGTATATGTGTAACGTTTTGATCTGAACCGAAGGGACCGTGGGCCAGAGAGAGTAAGTGCCCATTTGTCATGAAACGGCCGTGAACCAGAAAGAGTAAGTGTTCAACGTGACTGGTACCTGAGGGATCAGTAGTATATCACTCAACATGGATTCGAGGACTGTAGTGCCTTCTTGTCTTCGGACCGATTCCATGGAGAGAGAACAAAAAGTATTTTTGATTGCTATACATGCTGTGATATGTGTGTGGTATGTGTAGTATGAAATGAGACTGACTTGTGGAGTCAGTAGGGTTATACATGTACTATAACCTTGGCATTGAATGCCATGAGACTAACCATATTAGACTCACCAACTTTGAGGACAAAGTTTCTTAAGGGGGGTAGATTTTAATACCCCGGACCTAATAATGGTGGTTTAATTACTCTAATATGATTATTAAAGGCCTAATGGTGCCTAAAGTGTATTGGTAAAGAAAATAAAACCAAAAGAAAAGAGAAAACGCTTGAAAAGCGAAAAAACGCTAAAATGCGCGTTAAATGAGTATATGAGATATATGACCTCGAGAGGGTCCGAGATGGATTCCTAAGGCTTAGTTAGGCCTAATAAGTATACGGGAATGATTCCCGAAGAAAACGGATCCAAATAATGGATTAAAACGCTAATGGAGTTTAAAAGCACGTTTTTCGAGAAAACCCGAAAACGCGACTTTAAGTGGTCAAACGGACCCGTAAAAATTATAGTTGATTAAATAACTATAATTAAGTATTAATGGAAGCTTAATAACCATTAAAAATAAAGAAACGAGAAAAATCTGAAAAACGGGCCCGATTAGTGAATAGTGCCAAACCGGGTAAAATAACGAGCGTTTTCTGTAAGAAAACGAAAAATGCTCCAGCTTTCTAATATAGTGGGGCCGGTTTTATTTAGTGTCAGCCCACTCACACACAATGCTAGGCTAGTAAATAAAGTAAGAAAGAAAGAAAAGGAGGAGAGAGAAAAACAAAAGCAAAAACATAAAACAATTCCCCCTCTCTCTCTTTCCTCTCATTCTTTTCTTCCTTCTCTCTTCCCCTTCTTCACCGATTTCTTCCTCCCTCTCTGTGTGTTGGACGCCATTGGAGCCAAGCAAGGTTCTCCATCTTCTTCTCCTTGCCCAAGCCTTATCCTTGCTCCGAATTGAAAAATAATCACATATTCGTGATCCTCTCATCACCCACTATCATCCTCTCTTTTCAAAACTCGAAAATGGTGAGTTTCATTTTCATGGGTTTTGGGCATTTGAAGAGAAAAGCACACCATTTTGTAGCTTGAGGCTCCTCTTTCTATCAAGGTAAAAATATCCATGAAAAAGTCTTGTTTTCTCTATCTTATACCTTGGCCGATTTTGGTCTCTAATGGAGCCTTGTTTATTCTCTATATGAGCATTGTTTCAATCCCTAAAAGCTTGGAGGGAGTTACTCTTTGATTCTTGATCAAAACCCCATCCTAGGGTTTCAAGGTAATCACTAATTTTAGAGCTTCAAGCATTTCTAATTAATGAGGTTAAGTGTTTTTACTTAAACTCATTTCTTGCCTTGTGTATTGAATGGGAGATGGGCAATCTCTTGGCCTTTGGCCGATTCCCGAGCAAAAGAAAAGAGAAGAGAAAGAAGAGGAGTGAAAAGAGTAAAGGCTTGTGAAGTTAAGGTAAATAAATTACCTTGGAGCCTAACTTAATGTTTTTAGTACTTTGGGAAGGGTTAAATTAATTAATGAACCCTAACATGTAATGGAATGTGATTTATTGAGATGAGGAGAGTTGTGGTAGTGCCTAATGCATTTGTGAAGTAATGCTTGATTTAAGAGCCCAAGGAGTTAAGCATCTTGTGAATTATGCATTGTATTGTATTTGGTGAATTGATGGGTATTGATGAACTTGTGTGTGTGCTGATAGAACCCTTGCGGTTTGGTTTTAGGATGATTTAAATGGTGGTATGAGTCTTGGGCAATGTTAGAAAAGTAGCCAAGTTATGGCAAAATTTGTGTAGGAATTTAAGGGGTTTGAGTATGGTTGTGAGTAAGTAATGACCTAGAGAAACTAGGTGTTGATGGTGGTTGTTTTGGCTTAGAAAATCACCATGGGAATACTTGTTTAATAAGAGGAGATTGATGCTAAAATCTGTAGCAAGAACTTGTGTAAATGCCTAAGGAGCTTTAGGAAAAAGGAATGAGAATTCAAGGTTTTAAGAGTGAGTCATGGAACTTGGTATGAGGTGTGCATTATCTTGGAAGTTTTGGAATGGTTAAATGAAGAGAGAACAATAATGCAAGTGTCAAGAGAGGTTAGAAAATGCACAAGGGTGCAAAGTGTTGAAATGAGAATGTAAAATTGTGATTTTGAGCAAGAGTTTGAGTAAGGTTTGAGCCTATGATTTGAAGAGTTTTAGAGCATGTTTTAAGGTGATTAAACATGTGGAAAACTTGTGGAAAGTTTATGGAAAGATTAAGGGTGGTTTAAGGATTGATTTGGAGTGGAAAAATCAAGTTTGGAGCAGGTTTTAGCAGGGTCCGGGACTTGGTCCTTGGACAAAGTCCCGGACCACACCTAAATTAAGGCCGAGAGTGCAAGTGCTGCTTTGGTCCGGGACTATACTCCAGGACAAGGTCCCGGACCATGTGTAATTTTCACCCGAGAGTTAAGTTCGCAATTGGTCCGGGACTTAGGTTAAGGACCAAGTCCCGGACCACCCCAGAAACCTACAGAGAGTGTTTTAAAGGTTTAAATGATGGGGGTTTGAAGGTTAATGATGTTATAAGATGTTAAGGCCTTGTTTGGTGACATGTAAAGGCCTAGGAAGTGTAAGAAAGTGTTAGAAGTGATTGAGAAGTGAGAACTCAAATTGACAAGAGTAAAACCGAGTTAACGGGATAACGGGGTAATACGGGAATAGCATTTATCATATACCGTATGAGTTTATTAAAATAATGTTTGAAACATTATCAGAGAATCGTGCGTGACCCGAGCATGGTGAGATGACACGGTAAAAGTAAAAACCCCGGTGAAAGGTATGATTTTCTCATGCCCCGTATGCTAACCGAGTTACTCTGATTTGTGTGTTTGTGTGCCGGCTTAATCAAGATTAAAGCATGAAAATAATCCCTTGTTTGATTATGGATGCCTTATTGTATGTTGTATGAACTAACATACTTGTACGCCGGTGTGGTCTAACATAGTGCATAGACCGACTCATAGAGAGTAGTGATTGACTAGAAACCCGTAGATCGGGTGGTCTCATGAACAATGGTAATATGCAAACACACACAAGCTATCGATTAAAGTATAACGATAACACAAACATATGAACTCCCTAAATGTGAGGAGATGTACGGGTTGAGTAAATACCCGATAACGGTTAGAGAACCTTATTGAAACAATCCACGAAATAAATATGAGTGGAGAGATAAATGACCTCCATCGAGAGGATTGAAGTTAGTCCAATAATGTGAACTTATAAGAAAGGTAAAAGAGACCTAAGGGACTATGTAACTCCCTTGAGACGTGGTCGACCTCCTATATGAGGATCTTACCCGGTATAAGAAAATATCCGAATGTATAAGTATATGATTGTGAGGGTAACCCTTAAACTTAAGATTACCCGAATTTAAGTAAAGTTCCCAAAGTCATTAGAAACATCAAGAGTGATGCTTCTAGACTAATATACATAAAATTATTATAACTCCGGAGAGGAGTGTATGGGAAAGTGAGTAGTCCGAGAGTAGTCGGACCTATGTAAAGAGAGATGGGAACTAAGAGAAAGTTCCAGGAGCTAGTTGAGCCTTCCCACCATGCTAGACCCAGAGTAGGGTCGAAACCGGGGAAGTAAGACTATGCTAGAGAGCCATGAGTTTTGGCCCAAATATGTATTAAGAGTAACAAGCGTGACGTAGGAGACCTGTAGTGTCTCGAGAATCTACAAGAGCTTGAGTATAAATAACCCAAGAGTGTGGGTGAGATAATGAGTGTAAATAACCCAAGAGTATGGGTGAGATAATGAGAATAAGTAACCCGAGAGTGTGGGTGAGTATAGTACGAGTAGCCCAAGAGAATGGGCGTGTAATTGAATAAGTAACCCGAGAGAGCGGGAGAGGTACTGAATAAGTAAACAAGGCATAGTGAGGTATAACCCTCATGGCCTAAGAGTAAACATATACAACTAACAACCTTGTTATGTTGGTTAGGAATTGTGCTCCCTGATTGGATGTAGATTCCTTGTGTAATATACATATATATTGTATTCCCATGATGCATGTTGTTTGATTAAAATGAACTCCATGTATATCCGACCCAAGTAGTCGGCGTACCGCGGTTAGCACGCGGTATATGCGAATTTCATATTCAGCGTAAGCTGACCCCCTAGGGGGAACGTTTTTAGTGTGCAGGTACTTGAAGCTGACCACCGTTCGAGAGAGTAGGACGGGGACTGCTATGAAGCATGGGTAGTTAGATAGTAATTACTAATGCATTTGAAAGAGGTGTAAGTCCGAGTATGTTATCGGCATCCGTATATTGTAGACTCGGTATAGTAAAGAAAGGAATTGAGTATTGTGTTGTATGAAGTACTCGGTTGTTCCAGTTCATCAGACCGTTACGGTAAGTAAGAAAGGCCTGGTTAGCCACATGGGTGGCTAACGGCGTTGTTTCACCCCTCGTTGTAATTAGAGTTCCGCTGCGTGAGTAGGAGTAATTAGTAACGGTTTAAGAGGTAATGACGAGATTAACGGTTGGGGTGTTACAGCTTTACTTTTTGTCTATTAAAACTAACGGTACATCACGAGACTAACAGGTGAAGTGATGGTGTTTATATTTGGCTGTGCGTAATTTCTGAATTGCTAAGTTTCTTGTTTCTCTAAGCAGTAAAGCATTCGTCACTGATTTATTTACATGCCCTCTCTACTGCGAAACGAATGGCTTGGGAAATTAGCAACTTTTACTCTACACAACACGCATATTGTCTTTGACTCATGAGGCATATCTCGACCCCTTGCAAAACATCAAGTGTGAGGAAGAACATCTCCCTCAATCTATAACACCAGGGGAGTCTCAGTTCCTAATTTTACTTATTTATGTTCCACCTTTCTTGCGTTGAGGGTTAATTATTGCATATGCATCTATTATGATTATAGCATGTTTTGAAAGCTCTTTTCACTGCTTTTTCTATGAACAATGAGGACATTGCTCCTCTTAAGTGTGAGGAAGGAAAGACCTTTCCCTGAAAACGTGCTAGTTGTTCTTTAATGCCACACTTGCTTTTTGCTGCTCTAATGACAATGCACACCAATAAAAAAATTTAAGGAGCATTTGAAATTAAACCAAGTGACAACCGTAAGAATCGTTTTGCTTGATGAGGTTTGATAAATAATTTTATTTCAAAAATACTCTATTTTCACTGAAACCAGGTGGATTAGCTAGTTGTGGAAATCAGATTATTTTAGCTTGGGATTTTGGAAATGAAGAGAATGTTTGGAATGAAAAGGGTAAGGCAAGGTACTCCACTGATCAAAAATTTTCTTCCTAACAATAGCAGGCCTCGTCTATCCGGTTAGTAAGTCTTAAGGGTTCCTTAACACCTATCTACCTAAGGTCTCGGGATCTAGGATAGTTGGCCCAACACCGTTACAAGGATAGAGAGAAAAGTCTGGGTTATGGAATAACTCTGCAATTCACAACTATTAGCTTGTTTTATACATAATTCTTGAAGAAGAATGCTTTTGCTTACAGAAGAGATGATTGCAATTAAAATTATGTTTTTGATCATGAGTGCGTGGTGTTGATAGGTATTACGGAATAAGGCATTACTTCACACCCCTTGTCATCCAAAGGTTAGAGGAATGAAAATTGGTGGAAGGTCCCAAGCTAAGTTAACTTGTTTTCAACAATCTAGTTTCTCTATGCTTTTACAAAATTGTTCTTCCTTCACTGTTTATGAAAACCTACCTCTAAAGAGCAAGATTATTCTTTCATTTGTCACTTTGCTTGATTTCCCTCTGCACCTGTTTAATCTTGAGATTATGTGACGGTTTTAGAGATATTCTTATTCCTTATTTTGCTTGAGGACAAGAAAAAGCTTAAGTGTGAGGAAGTTGATAAGTGTGAAACATATAGGCTTTTAAGGGCTTAATTACCTTATAATCTGCTACAATTTAAGCAATGTTTCCCACTTATTCTGTGTTTTTCCTAAGATTGATTTGATGAATGCAATGCACTTTATATGTTAAATATAGGAAAAACCCAGGGAAATGAAGATTTTACATCATAAGGATTGCAACACAACAAACGGGGAACAAATCTGGAAAAGAGGCAAAGGTGGTCACGTCCGGACCAAGATACCGGACGCAAATCCGGACATCACATGTCCGGATCCGGACGCAAGCCGGACGTGACCTAATTCTAGATCCGAGAATTCTGTGTCATGTCCGGATCCAGACACAGATCCGGACATATTTCGAGTTTCAGATCTAAAAGTTCTGTGTCACGTCCAGATCCGGACACAGATCCGGACGTCACACAGAGATGAAAAATAAAAATGCAATCGCGCTGATAATCGGGCTTTCGGCACAATTATCAGCCGAAAGCAAGTTAAGCCCATAACCTCAGCGTTTATTAATGTACATCCATGCTCAATAAATGACGAATACACCAAACCCACTAACCTATGTCTATTTCCTAAGCATATTTAAGAAGTCTTTCAGCCTTCATTCCCAGTCGTCTCAGACTTGCGAGTCTAACCCCTTCTCTTCCTCTCTACACATCCTTTCATCCACGATAAACCATCCATCTCCATTCACAAATCTGCCTTCGTAACTCTTCACCCTCACCCACAGATAAGAGAACTGCTCACGGGGCTTCATTTACCCACGTCTGGATTTGACGTCCGGATCCGGACAGCACCAGGAGAACGCGTCCGGATCTGCGTCCGACCCATGACAGCCGGACGAGACTCAACGATTGTGGAAATTGCAGAATCGACCACGGCTTCAAAAATCAGTTTTTCTGCTAAATCCATCTATCCTTATGCTGTTTATATTGAGCATTGTTATTTTGTCTATGGCTGAGTAGTCGCTTTTAATTTCGGTTTACTATGTATCTCTAGAATAATTATTTCTGAACCTTTGTGATTTTCTACAGTACAATAGAATAAAGTTCTTTTCCCTTTATGATTTCCTAGACTTGTTAATCTGATCAATTAAATAAGTTTATCAGTTTGTTAGCTTATAAGTGAGAACTGCGGCGATCAATTGACTACAGGGAAAGAACCAGTTAGTATAGAGATGGTAATTCCTCTAAAACACCAGCTGACCATTAATCTAGACTACACTTAAAGCAATTAGTAAATAGTGGATTCATAACGAAAGTTAGGATTCGGTCTTTGCTAATTAGAATTCGTGGAGAGGGAGACCGAATACGAGTTATCTTTATTCTAGGGTTTTATTCAGAATACTATAGAAATCACTCAGGGGAAGAAATTACAATCTAGAAAGAAGTAGTAAACCGGAATTTCCTTTATCAAACAAACATCAAAACAATTATTTACCTGTTGTTTATTGCTTTTTGAACTCTTTTACAAACATTCACCATCACATACAAAACCCCCCAATTTCCTGATATTTGTTTTGTGTGTAAGTAGAAATTAAACTAGCCACTGCCTCCTTGGATTCGATACTCAGGGAATACTCCAAGATTAAAAACTTGCTATAATCGACTGGTACACTTGCCGTTAGGTTAAACCCCAAGCACAATTTACCGTTAGGTTTTACCCCAACAGCTTCCGCCTACAAGGGGAGGTCTAAACATGATATGGGTCATTGTTGACCGACTGACCAAGGTGGCCCGATTCATAATAATGAAGGACACTTGGAAAGTGGCAAAGCTTGCAGAGGTATTCGACCGAGAGATTGTACATCATCATGGGGTACCGAAAGCTATTGTGTCTGATAGGGATACCAGATTCCTCTCGAGGTACTAGAGAACTACACGGGAAGCGCTTGGTACCGAGCTGAAGCTGAGTACAGAGTTCCACCCTCAGATAAATGGTTAGCGTGAGCGCACCATCCAGACGCTCGAGGATATGTTATGTGCATGTGCACTTGACTTTCAGACCAGCTGGATTGATAAGTTGCACTTGATCGAGTTTAGCTTCAACAACCGTTACCATGCTTCGATCAAGATGTCTCCCTTTCAGGCGTTGTACGGTAGACCATGCCACACGCCCTCATGCTGGGATGAGTTGAGTGAGACGGTCATTATAGGACCTGAATATCTGGAGCCAGTAAAAGCTATGCCAGATACTAGCTAACATGAAGGCAGCCCAAGATAGGTAGAAATCATATGCCGATGTGCGCCAACGTGACTTGGAGTTCGCCGTGGGCGACCAGGTATTTCTTAGACTTTCCCCCATGAAGGATGTGTTTCGTTTTGGCCAGAAAGGCAAGTTGAGCCCGAAATATGTGGGGCCTTATGTTGTGACGGAGCAGATAGGCCGGTAGCTTACAGGCTTGATTTGCCTGCTGAGTTGGTGTTATACCCCAAATTTTCCCCCCTGGTTAGGATCTATGAGGTTTTGGTGTTGTGAGGGGCATTTCAATCAAGTAATGAGAGATTCCGGCTCAATCGGTGCATTTCGGGGCATGGAGAGCGGTTTCGTCATTGTCAGGGGCGTTTTCGTAACTTTTAAGGCTCCCGAGACCGCTTGTAGGCTTTCTCTCTCCACCAAACGATGCCCAAATCAGCTTGAAATGCTTTGATATTTTAACCCATGATAGAGGATGACATTTTAAGCATAATGGCGTTGGAATTTTGATTTTTCGAATTTCCAATAATTTTCTAGCAATTTCTCACTGAATCTGACGAGAAATTCAATTTAAAAATATTCCAACATTTAAAAAATCCGATTCGACTTCAGAAAAATCATAATTGCCATCCTTGACACGTGGTTAAAATTTCACAGCAAAATTTCTTTGGGAAGTCATTTAATTAAAATGCCAAAAAATCTCACTTTTACTAGATTTTCTTTATCTTTAAGAAAGTCTATATAAATGTATAGGTCTTTTGATAAAGAGAGAATCTCATAAGCTCTTAGAACCCTAGGCAGTCAAAACTCTTCTTCATAGGCAGCCTCCCACGTTTTTGCACCTTCAAGCACCAAAACAACACCGAAATCTCATCGAAATCAACACCGAAACACGTTTTCCAATTCCCAACACATCAAAAACCATCAAACATCAACCAAACCACCTCCAAAACTTGAAAAACACCTTCAACAATCAACAACCAGAAGCTCGGGTTGAACTCAATCCGGAACCGGCACCATCGGAGCCTCCGAAGAATCCCGACGTGAAGAATCCTCTTGAATTCGAAGGTAAAACAGGTTACAATTCTACTTTTTTAACTCTCCACGACCTTATTAACTATATGTCAAATTTTGGGTTCAAACTATCCTTTTTACGCTTCTGTATTGCTAATTGCTTTTGCTTCTGCCTTGTTACTTGTTTGTTAAGTTTCGTGCGTAATTAGACTTCAAACTGCAATCTTTCAATTACTAACGTATTGTATATCTTTTAGGCTACACGTGCATAATGTTTTAGCCGAAAACACCGTCGGGAACCATTAGAAAACCCCTGTCCGTGGGTGGTCCGAGACCTCAGACCTATGGTCCGGGACCACGGACGGGTTGTCCGTGGCTACGGACACCCACGGACGGCGGTGGAATTTAAAAATTTCAAAATTTAGAATTTTTTAAATAATGTCTATGGCCCGGATTTTTCAAATTTTCGTTTTTTCTTAAATTTGACTTTTCTGTATAATTAGCTTAACTGGGGTCCGTGGCTACGGACGTAAACAAAATTTGACCTAATTCTGCCTCTGAAGCCCTAGTCTAGATACTTTCAGTTTCCACTTTAATTTTCTGTCAAAAAATGTTTAAAATACAAAAAAAGCAGAAGCGCGCATTTAGGTTAAAACGACTCGTAATAAGCCGAAATTAAACTAAGTAGAGGAAAACCGACTTCGAGGGGTAATGAAAGTAATTGAACCCTAATTAACTCGAATATCAAGCCCTCGAACCCGAACTCTCCTTTCCTAATTTGATCTAGGTAAAAATTAGGTGGTGACTCATAACAGGTTCAAGTGGGCTAGCTTAGGTTTTAATAATTATTGTTATATGACATAGTTATCAATCTTAGGTTATAAGTGGACCTAAAACCAGAGTATATCCTAATCGACTTACTCAACATAGGGTAGGGTTTAAAAATCGAGGCGCACAGACTGGCGACTCTACTGGGGACAAATTCTTAATATCAAGTTGTTTAATTTTAAGAAAGAGGGCTTAACTCGAAAAATTGTTTATTTATGGCTTTATTACTTCGTTTGTTTACTTTCGTGCGCACTTTAATTCCTGCACCTTTGCATCATGTGAGAGTGAGGGTCCACGCAAATCGATTTCACCCCGAGACCCGTTCGAGGGTCCCCTGTTGGGAACTCACACCTTCTAAGTGTTGTGAATAAGTGGGGGAAAAGAGGAGGGTGTCGTCTAACCACACCCCCTTAATACCTGGGCTTTAGCCCCAAGCATTTTCCTGGTAGTACCCTTACCTAGACCATTGTTTGGTCAGTCAAAGACCCAACCGTGGACGCACACTTTCAAGTGATGTGAAAAAGTGGGGAAGCCCAAAGAGAATAACGTGCAAGCCCTATTCCTTTGTGGTGACCTGGGCCTGTGCCCCAAGCACCTCTCCGAATCGATCTGTACCCGTTGGACTGAGTCATTCTATGAGGACATTTGTATCACCTCCTTATGCAAGACTCTTGTGTATATGTTTTTTTCCTGAGCCTTAAGCCCAATATTTGTATCAGTCCTTCAATCTCTTCTAGCCCAAATAAAACATTTAAAGGGTTTTGATAGTCCAAATACTTCTATCACCCCAAAACAAAAAAAAAACAAAAAAATCCTTTAGGCTGATTCTTGTTACAAGCCCAATTCTTGTAATACCCACTCGTAAGACCAACGAATCTTGTAACCCAAATGTTTAGTCCAGAGCAGATCCTTCCAAAATATTAGAATCCAGCATTCATTGCAGCGCACTAACTCTCGGCCTGTGTTTCTCCCGCAATGCTGACTTATCTTTTTGCTCAAAACAGGCAGCACCCCTCGCAGCTAGGATGTCGTCTAGAGTTAAGGATCGAAGTACACAGCTCGCTGAGCTTGTGGATTTGATAGGGAAACTAGCTGAGTTAGAATTTATCCACAGGATTGCCTTGGAAGAGTTAAGCTCAGGATTTGTGTTGGCTGTATGGGAAGCGAGAGCTCTCATTCATGCTCTCAGAGAAATCATCCCTTTAGATCTGGCCCCCAATGAGGATGGGGTCAAGTCACCGGAGAACCAGGAACCCCAACAAGAGCAGGCCGCGTAGATGCCCGTCGCAGATATGGAGCAGCCGCAGAGTCAGATTTTGAGAGTGCCTCTAGGGCAGAGGTTAGTTCAACTCAAAGCCCCGCGGTTTCACGGGCGGCATCTAGGGGCATATCCCGAGCAGTTCTGTTCATTCCACCTACTCACGGGCCACTCCACAAATGATTGTCACAATTTGAGGTCTAAAATTTTGTTATTGGCCCAAGAAGGAAAAATCCAGATTGCAACCCTAGTACCCGAGCTTCCCCGCAAAGCCGAAAGGGAATTCACACCCATTGGTTGTCCCTTAAGCCAGGCCTTTGAGGAGCTATAGGACGAAGGGCTAATACGACCGCTCATTCCTTGCCATGGAGAGACGCGAAAGGGGAGTAGGCTCAGCCAATTTTGTAGGTACCATCAGCTAGCGGGACATGATACCAATGATTGCAAAGCGCTAAGACATCGGATCCAAGACCTCATCGATCAGGGATATCAACGTTTGGATGACCTCGTGACTTTAGAATCTGAAGTTCAGTGTGCTGCCTTTACTGTTTTCTAGGATGACAAAAAGCCGGCCCGAGGGGCAGGACGGAAGCCCATATCCACGGTCAGCTTTGTCCCAGCAAATGCTCACATTACCCGGTCGGGCAAGCACTACGGATTACCTGAAAGGCCGTCGCAAGGGGAAGAGCCGATGTTGTTTCCCCCGGTAGCTGAAGAAATTCCAGGTGAGCGAGAACTTCTTCAGAAGCTGAAGGCAATAACCATCCCCATGGTGATCTGGTTTTTGCTTACGATCTCACCAGAGCACCGACGGGCCATTGCCTAACATTTGGGCGGGCCAGAGGAAAGTCTAGCCCCGGAAAAGATGGTCGCGGCTCTTTGGCAAAAGCAGTAAGACGAGATCAGTTTTCACGATAGAGAGATCTCCGAGCACTCGGTAATAGCATTGTATATTACTGTTTGGTGCGGGGCCTTCAAGGTGCCAAAGGTCCTCATTGACACAGGAGCAGACGTCAGCATTTGTCCTCTGAAAGTGGCAGAGGGTATGGGTTACGACAAGGTTGAGTCTTGCCAAATAGTGTTACGAGGGTATGACGACAACCCAAGACATGTCTTCGGCCTACTGGATCTTCCACTCAAGTTTGGGACGGTTATTCATCCAGTGAAGTTTTTGGTTCTGCAAATTCCCCATTCTTTTAATCTAATTCTAGGACAGGACTTCCTTCAAGAATTGAAGGCTGTCCCTTCTACGGTGCATCAATGTTTGAAGTTCAAAAGAGACGGGAAGGTTCATGTCATTAGAGGTGAACCACATCAAAAGGAGTTGCCGGTTTGCATGGTTGAAGAGGAGGGTTCGTCCCATCTAAACAGGTTCAGCGTTGTACCAGAGCAGTCTGACCCAACTTCTCTTCAGAAACTTAAAGTTGGACCAGGGAAGGTTATCATGGAGAAGTATGGTAATCAAGAGGGTAAGGGCCTTGGTAAGGATCTCCAAGGAATCCCAGACGTCCTATCTCCGGCAGCGAACCCTGGTCGCCAAGGATTTGGATACGGTAAGAGCGGCAGAGGAGGAAGCGATGCCTGATTGGATGTTCCTTGAAGAATAGGCCATAGATTAGGAGTAGTTAGTCATTCACTTCCCGCTTTGGGGTCATTAGGAGTCATTGTTATTTTCCTTTAGTTGTCTTACATAGCTTCTTTCTCACTATAGTTAGTTTAGTTGTTCTTTTTCCATTTGGTTGGTATTCAATGTTATTGTTACTTCTTTTGTTTATCAATAAAATTTCTTATTTGTTCATGTTTTAATGTTCATACATTCGTTCATGTGCTGAAAAAAGAAAAGAAAGAGAGAAAAGAAGAAGGAAAAAACTCTCGCTCATAAAGCATGTCCGCAAACATATAAAAGGAAAAACCCTTGTTTTTCACGAAACCTCTTACAAAACCACCTTCCCATCCAAGCATTCACCACCTCCGTTACAACCACCACACATGTCACAGCATGCCATCATTTTTACCATTTTACCAGACACATAAAAACAAAACTGCTGCCACCAAAAGACCAAAAAGATAAATCATTCAGCAATCACTCCATCACCACTCACCACCATCATTTACCATCACACATGCAATCACCCTCCATAAATAACTTGGGCATTCTAAGGTTCGTTAAATAAACCCCACATCAATACTGGGGCAACCGGAGTTAAGGAACGATAATTTTTATCTCTTTTTTTAAACGTGCAAACAAGTCTCTAAGTGTACGCTTCGCGAGAGTGCCTTGAGTGGTAAAACCAAGAGCGAAAGAGCGTGTCACTTTTACACGACTCCAGAGAGGTCACATTCAAAGGTAAGGTAAACAGCATGACTCCGACCGACGGAGATAATTTGTAAATTTGCGCTTAAACCTATGAAAAGTAACAAAGAACGGATACACAACTATTAGGGATGACGAAGCACCTAGGTACAGCACCACACAGCCAAAAAGCTTGTGAACCCTGACGTTAAACCCTAGGCACCCCCGTTGAGCTTTTCGCATACATCCTCTATTACAACATTACAAACTCCATAAACAAGCCAGCCAATGATGAATAACCGACCCGGTGACCAAAGGAAGCAAGGAGCCCGACTTCAAAACGGCAACCTCACAAGTCCAAAGAAGCAAAACTGCTACCAACATGACGAAATGATCCATAAATGGTTCCAAAGTGACATAGGATCCAAATGAGCTAACATCAAAAAACAGGTTTCAAAGTTCAAAACCGGGAAACACAATAACCCCGAGGAAAAGAGATTCAAGGAAAGGCAAACCTGAAAAGCCTCGAAGAAATCGGAAAAAGAGAGAAGGTGCAAGGAATAACTCAAAAATCCCCAGTTCCAAGCACATAAGCGAAGTCATCACGAAGTAGCCAAACGACTTCAAGACAAAGAAGGCAAGTCCGGGAAAAGGTGCAAGTTGCATCTTTGGTCACCCTTATAGCTCCACATATCCTAAACATTCCTCCATCGTCCTTTTATCTTTCATCACACCTCATAGCAACGTCATAAGCTTAAAAGACTTACGACTTAATAGTTGTGTATCCAATCGCGTGAAGGTAACAGGTTGAATGCGTAAATCTAACAGATGTCAAATTCAATGGTTGGGATGTCTTGGCCAAAAGGAGAACACGAGTGCGAGTATTAAACACTTTGAGTGTAGGACAGAAAGCCCCACATCAAGATAAACCTTGACCTTGCGAGAATGAGACTTGTTTTTGCGTAGTTAATCAAGGAAAATACTGGAGGAAATCGATCGTTCCGATCGATTGCCATAAATCCTAAAAAACTCAGATTGCCTTAAGGAAAAGATACTGGGGGCAATTGTTGGTCCCAACAATTGCAAAAATGACACCGATGAGGGCTAAAAAAACCCGAAACCCAAAGGTTCAAACCCCTCTCATATCACTCAGGCCCGTCCTAAGTCCTACCTCCACATCAAACTTCCTCAAGCCCGTCCTAAGCCCTTCCTCCACATCAAACATCCTCAGGCCCGTCCTAAGCCCTACCTCCACATCAAACATCCTCAGGCCCGTCCTAAGGCCTTTAAATATCCACAGGCCCGTCTTGAGCCCTACCATCTCCAGGTTTGACATAAGCCTTAATCCTTCCACATTCATTTGGACCAGTTATGCACTTGACTCATTTTCACTTAGAACTATCTTTAGGCTTGTCATAAGACCTAGAACCATCTTTAGGCTCGTCAAAAGACCTAGAACCATCATTAGGTCCGTCATAAGACCTAGAACCATCCTTAAGCTCGTCATAAGACCTAAATCCCATCCTTAGGCTCGTCATAAGACCTAGCACCATCCTTAGGCTCGTCATAAGACCTAGATCCCATCTTTAGGTTCGTCATAAGACCTAGATCCTAACCTTTAGGCTCGTCATAAGATCTAGAACCATCCTTAGGCTCGTCATAAGACCTATATCCCATCTTTAGGCTCGTCATAAGACCTAGATCCCAACCTTTAGGCTCGTCATAAAACCTAGAACCATCCTTAGGCTCGTCATAAGACCTAGATCCCATTTTTAGGCTCGTCATAAGAGCTAGACCCTAACCTTTAGGCTCATCATAAGACCTAGAACCATCTTTAGGCTCGTCATAAGACCTAAAACCATTCCTTTAGGCTCGTCATAAGACCTAGTTGCATTCCTTCAGGCTCGTCATAAGACCCTTTAGCTTACCCACTCTCATCAAACACATTGCATTCATCACATTCATATAGGCTCGTCATATGACCTAGTTGCATTATCCAGGTGCGTCACTAAGACCTGGCGACAGAAAAGTTAGCGAGGTGATCGCAATAAATCCTCCTGTGTTATGTCAGCTTACTTTGGGATCAACGAATGGTGGGCAAAGGCAATAAGTCCCCAGGGTTTTTACTAGGAGTTATCCCTGCACACCGGCTTGGGGGCGATGGCAATAAGTCCACATTGGGTCTAGCCAGGAGCATCAGCATGGGTTTTGGTCCCCAGAAGCATCCGAGCATCATCAACATCATCGGCATCATCAGCATCATCATCAGCATCAGCATCATTAGCGTCGTTAGCATTTCAGAATTCTTGCATTTGCATACCACCCAGTTTTCACGTCCAAGGTAGTCAACGCCTTAGAATCACTTGACATTGCTTTATTTCATTTATTATAGGTAGTTAGCGCCTTAGAATAGTTTGACATCATTTCATTTATTATAGGTAGTCAACACCTTTGAATAGCTTGACACATTTTCGCTTACAGGGAGTTATCGCCTTAGAATAGCTCGACAACGTTTTATTGTTTAGGTAGGCAGCACCTCCGAATAGCTGGACGTAGTCAACGCGGTTTCAGACACCAGGAGGATTTTGTGGAATCTAAAATTTTGGGGCGTCACTCAAGAATCAACTAGACTTTTCACATCCATTACAAAGTCTAGTTGATGGGGGAAATCTGTTATACCCAAAATTTTGCCCACCCTGGTTAGGGTCTACGAGGTTTTGGTGTTGTGAGTGGCATTTCAATCAAGTAATGAGAGATTCCGGCTCGATCAGCGCATTCCGGGGCATGGGGAGCAGTTTCGTCATTGTTAGGGGTGTTTTCGTAACTTTTAAGGCTCCCGAGACCTCTTGTAGGCTTTCTCTCTCCTCCAAAAGATGCCAAAATCAGCTTGAAATGCTTTGATATTTTAACCCATTATAGAGGGTGACATTTTAACCATAATGACGTTGGAATTTTGATTTTTCGAATTTCCAATAATTTTCTAGCAATTTCTGACGAGAAATTCAATTTAAAAATATTCCCACATTTAAAAAATCCGATTCCACTTCAGAAAAATCATAATTGCCATCCTTGGCACGTGGTTAAAATTTCACAGCAAAATTCCTTTGGGTAGTCATTTAATTAAAATGCAAAAAATCTTACTTTTACTAGATTTTCTTTATCTTTAAGAAAGTCTATATAAAGGGATACGTCTTTTGATAAATAGCGAATCTCATAAGCTCTTAGAACCCTAGGCAGTCAAAACTCTTCTCCATAGCCAGCCTCCCACGTTTTTGCACCTTCAAGCACCAAAACAACACCGAAATCTCACCGAAATCAACACTGAAACACGTTTTCCATTTCCTACCACATCAAAAATCATCAAACATCAACCAAACCACCTCCAAAATGTGAAGAACACCTTCAACAATCAACTACCAGAAGCTCGGCTCGAACTCAATCCGGAACCGGCACCATCGGAGCCTTTGAAGAATCCCGGCGTGAAGAATCCTCTTGAATTCGAAGGTAAAACAGGTTACAATTCTACTTTTCTAACACTCCACAACCTTATTAACTCTCTGTCAAATTTTGGGTTCAAACTAACCTTTTTACGCTTCTGTATTCCTAATTGATTTCGCTTCTTCCTTTTTACTTGTTTGTTAAGTTACGTGCGTAATTAGACTTCAAACTGTAATCTTTCAATTACTAATGTATTGTATATCTTTCAGGCTACACGTGCATAATTTTTTAGCCTAAAACACCGTCGGGAACCATCAGAAAACCCCTGTCCGTGGGTGGTCCGGGACCTCGGACCTATGGTCTGGGACCACCGACGAGTTGTCCGTGGCCACGCACACCCACGGACGGAGACAGAATTTTAAAATTTCAAAATTTAGGTTTTTATAAATAATGTCCGGGCCCACGGACAGCTTGTCCGTGGCCCCGGACTTTTCAAAATTTTGTTTTTTCTTAAATTCGACTTTTCTGTATAATTAGGTTAACTGGGGTCCGTGGTCTCGGACATGGGGTCCGTGGCTACAGACGTAAACAAAATTTGACCTAATTCTACCTCCGAAGCCCTAGTCTAGGTTCTTTCAATTTCCACTTTAATTTTCAGTCAAAAAATGTTAAAAATATAAAAAATCAGAAGTGCGCACTTAGGTTAAAACGACTCGTAATAAGCTGTAATTAATCTAAGTAGTGGAAAAACGACTTCGAGGGGTAATGAAAGTAATTGAACCCTAATTAAGTCTAATATCAAGCCCCCTTACCCGAACTCTCCTTTCCTAATTTTATCTAGGTAAAAATTAGGTGGCGACTCATAACAGGTGATAAGCCACAGACTTATCATATTTTATGTACTTGATTTAGGATTATATTTATCTAAATAAGGTTAAGTAGTTAATATTTATGTTATATTATGTATTAAAGTGTATTATTTGTTTAGTCTTATGTTTTTATATATTTTTCATGCAAGGAAACTCTTTTTGACCAAAATGCCGGACATAAGGCCGGTTAACTCCTGCACGGCACAAGCGTGGAGCAGAAAAGGGTGCTATGCCGGGTATGTTGCCGGGTACATCCTAGCCGACACAAGTAAAAAGTCGCCTCAGTTCACCAGAAGTTAGCCGTACATGAAGAGGTGTCTTTTGATGAAGAGGTGTCTTTTGATGAAGAGGTGCCTTTTGATGAAGAGGTGCCTTTTGATGAAGAGGTGTCTTTTGATGAAGAGGTGTCTTTTGATGAAGAGGTGTCTCTTGGTAAACAGGTGTCTTTTGGTGAAAGGTTGTCTCATGGTGAAAAGGTGTCTTATGGTGAAGAGGTGTCTTTTAGTTGGAAAGATGTCTTTTGGATGAGAAAACACTATGGAAAGACATCATTTTGTGATATGTCTTTCCATAACAATACAACTAGGGTAAAAGGTATCTTTTTGCTAAAGACATGTCTTGAAGGTGTATCTTTATGGAAAGACATCATTTAAGATATGTCTTTCCATAGAATCACTTCCAACACCTATAAATACCTTTCCCATGTGATCATTTGAGGACACACTTCAACATACCAAAATCCACTCCATTCACTTCTATATTTCCGCCTCACTCCATTGTTGGTGTCCAAAGAAGTCTACGGATCCATCCACGCAAGAGAAGATGAAGACCTTGTCGGGTTAAGGCTATTGACATCTCCTTCTCCCTCTTTGTATTCTCTTCTTGTAGTTGTGTGGATGGTGATGTAGAATTCTTTGTCTTCTCTGGTTAGAAATGGTTCTCTTTGTAAACGCACTATGATCACTCAATAAAAGATATAAGTTCAACTTGGAATTTTGTGTTTATTGCAATTAGGAATGAAGTTATTTCTTCTTCCAAGTACTTCAATTCTGACCTTGGTAAGGCAGAAAGGTTGAGGAATTCTAAGTGGTCTTTCTATTTGTCTTTTATAACTTAAATGATGAAATTTAAGGCTAAGAATTCTCCCCTTTTCGGTTCGTTGATTACCTGGATATTGTTAGTCTTCGATAATGATTATGGAGTGCTTATTTCGGCTTCGAACCGGAAGAGTAAATTGACATTTTGAGAAGGCCGGATGGCATGCCGGGTGAAAGACGTCTGACACATTCAAGATTCTTGTCTTTGCCGGGCGCATCTTGTCCGGCATAATATCCGGCAGTACCAAAAGTTGGTTGGTTCGGAATTTATTCTTTTCCCTTGGTGTTCATTTGTGTTTTTATGACGTTGACCTTTCGAATCTGGGGCAGATCAATATAGATACTATTTTAGATTAGGTCTTAGATATTTTCTTAATTTGTACTTATACACTTATTCTTCCCCCTTGTTATAGAATAGGCTTTTGCCCGGATTAGGACTAGTTTTCTATAAGTCCCTTGGGTACGATTCTCTCGGTCGTAATATATTTACACTATACTCCGACGGGTTTTTATTTGCTACCCGTAGTAGAGTTGTAGGTTTAGTTTATTATTTTATTCTTTTTATATATAGTTTTATCCTACAATTTCTTAGTTAGCAACAGGTTCTAGTGGGCTAGCTTAGGTTTTAATAATTATTGTTATATGACAAAGTTATTAATCTTAGGTTATAAGTGGACCTAAAACCTGACTATATCCTAATAGACTTAATCAACATAGGGTAGGGTTTAAAAATCAAGGCTCACAGTTGGGCAAGGTACATGATGTATTTCATGTATCGCAGTTGAAGAAATATATGTCTCATTAGTCTCATGTACTTCAGCCAAAAAGGTTAACGTTAGAGCCAACCATGCTATCAGTGGAGACTCCCGTACGCATTGTAGACACTAAGATTCGAGACACTCGCCATAAGTCTGTTCGACTGGTGAAAGTTCTCTGGTTTAACCAGGAAGTCGAGGAGGCCACTTGGGAGCTGGAAGATAAAATGAGGGTGAAGTACCCGTCATTGTTTACTCACTAGTTTTCGTATGTATAGGGTACGGGGCGTACCCCTTTTTAAGGGGGGTAGAGCCGTTTTGGTTATATATGTACGACATGTATTGAAATACATTGTCTATGTTGTTACGTTATAGACCTTTGAGTCTAAATGATGTTATGTTACTAGGACCATGAGTCCAATGTCATGAAAAGTATGTTCGTTATTGAAGTGTTGTTATACAAGTAATCCCCGTGTTCTAGTTTAATAGATGTGTTGGAAGTGTGAACACTAGGGACAAAGTTCTTTTAAGGGGGGTAGATAGAAATACCCCAAACCTTGATATGTTGTTTAAATATTAAACTTTGGTATTTTAAGATTAAAAAGTTGCTTATAAACATTAGTGAACGATTTAAACCATTGAAACCACAATAAAGTATCATAAAGGCAATTTGAGCAAAAACGTGCTCTAAGCTTGGGATAACCTTGGTTATGACATAAAGAGCTTACCAAGACCTTATTAACATTCTAATGGACATGTTAAACCAATTACTAAAGAAAACCAAGCTTGAAAACAAGTTACACAAAATGTGCTTTAAGGAGTCTTAAAGCACATTTTTTGAAAAATTGTCTTGGTAATGGGTTTTGAGTAGCTAAATGCCCATCATTACTCTTTAATCCATGTGTACTACTTAGTATCACATTAGGAAGTCTAAATCAATGGAAAATCAAATATTTCACAATTATGTGCACTAATTTGTGAACAGTGCTCAAATAGTGCTAGTTTAGCATTAAGTCAACATAAGTCAATTAAATAGTCAACAAAGACCATAAATATCCCAAGAGGGATAAAGGGGCCAGTTTTTAAGTGTGAGTGATCACACTTAGCTAGTTGTTAAGGAAGAAAGAATAAATAAGTAAGTTAACTATTTGCTTTATGCATAAATATCTTTTAAAACTCACCACTCTCTTCACTTTTCTTCTTTCCCTCTTGTTTCCCACCGTCTCCAACCTTGTTCCTCCCTCTCCATCGGTTTTGCTACAGAAACTATACCATTCTTCATCTCCTTATTCTTAACTCCTAGCTCCATGCTCCAAAATCAATTTCAAGACCACCAATCTTCTAGTTAGAGCAAGCTCTTCAATCTTGTCTTTTCAAATCTTCAAAAACACCATTTCGGTGCAAGGGGGATCCACCATTGAAGGAGCAAGAACTCATATTTTTCTACCTTGTCATTCTCCTATGCTTCAAGGTAAGGAAAACCAAAGAAAATCTACTGTTCCTCTTGTTTTTATTCATGACCGAGAATCACCTCTTGATGGTGTCTTCTCTTGCTCTTGCTTAGCTTCATTCCAAACTTCAAAGGACTAGGAGGAGTCCTCTCTTGCTACTTAATCCAAGTCTCATTCAATTCCAAGGTAAATTCCCATTTTAATGTTTTAAAACACTTATGTAAATCTAGGGTTTATATATGAGTTTAAGTATGAATCTTAAAGCTCATTACCCTTATATGTGTGTGTATGGTTAGAAGATTGACAAGTGATCCAGTTCCTTGCTGATTTTCAATCCAAGAAAACAAGAAATAAATCTTGAAGAAAAGAGGTAAATAACCTAACTTAATGTGGTTAATGTGTCTTAGGAAATTGAGCTTTAAAATGCTTAATAAACTACCTAAGGAGCCTATGGTAAATTAGCTAGAAAACTACCCTCAAGGAGGTTATTAAAGACATATGTGATGTTGTATGTATTTGCAGGTTAAAGTCAATTATTATGTGGGAAATTCAGTGTTTAAGATTTATGCAATTTAAGGGCCTAAGTGCCAAGCAATTTAAATTTTGCACTATATTGTGATGTAGTGTAGATTAAGGTTTGGTTTTGTGTAAAGAAAATTTCTTGTGTGGATGAATGTTCTTGATTACTTAAAGGTGAAAAACTATGTGTTTTGGTCTAAGAAAGTGTTAGTGAAATTATGTCAAAACTTGGTGAGTGAATAAGAAGTTTTAGGTGTTTAAATGAGGTTGGTGACCTAGGTTGTACTAGGAGGTGTTAAAGGTTGATTTAGTGAAAGAAATGGGGAATCAGAGTGTTATTAGGTGTAAAAATGACTTAGGTATTGTCTTGGAGGTTTGGAGAGCAATATGGGTGATTTGAGATACACCAAGTCATGGTGAGAGTGTGGATAAGTCTTGTGCAAATTTTGGTAAACAAGAGAAGAGTAATGTCTTGTAAAAAGGGTAATAAGGAATTTGTGGGAAAGACTTGAGAAGCTTGTGTAAAGAGAATGATTGGGATACAAAATAATGCTTAAGGAGTGATTATAATGTTGTGGAGAACACTTTGGTTAGTAGATGTAATAGGTATAAAACTACCAACTAGAAACCTAAGGAAAATGTAATAAGTGTTAGGAGATTTTGTAAGGAAAATGAGTAAGTGTTTGAGCAGTTTGGAAGTGAGTTAGAAAATGAGTTTAGAGGATGGTATATGAAGGTCAAGTGTTCCAAATGATGTTAAAACACATTGGAAGGCTTGAGGAAAAGTTTGGAGAAAGTTAGACAAAATTTGGGAAAGTTCCGTAGTCGTGAAATACCCCAAACCTAGATATGGTTTTTAGGTGATAAACTAACATATAAGAAGTTTAAATAATTCCTTAGAAACATTAGGAAACAATTTAAACCGAAGAAAACACAAGGAAACACCATAAAAGCAATTTAAGCAAAAAACATGCTCTAAGCTTGGAGTAACTTGGGTTAGCACCCAAATATCATTCTTAGACCTTAGTAACATCCTAATGGTCATGTTAAATCAATTAACAAAGAAAACCAAGCTCAAAAACAAGTTAAAACACAAATTGTGCTTTAAGGACTCTTAAAGCACATTTTTGAAAAATTGTCTTAGAAAGGGGTTTTATGTGGCTAAATGCCCGTGATTACTCCTTAATCAACTTGTGTACTACTGAGTATCACATTAGGAAGTCTAAATCAATGAGAAATCAAAACTTCCACAAATATGTGCACTAATTTGTGAATAGTAACTAAATAGTGCCTAGTTTAGTCTTTAGTCAACTAAGTTTAATTAAATGGTCAAAAAAACCATGACAAGCTTTAATTAATAAGGGGGCTGGTTTTTATAAGGGGGTGATTCACCACACGAGGAAGCAAGATTGTAAAAGAAGAGGGAAAAGTAAGTTAGTTACTATTTGCTTTTAAAAAACAAATATCTCTTTTATGCTACCTCTCTCCTCCTTTCTTCATTCCTTCTTCTTCCCACCGATTTCACCATATTCTTCTCTTCTTCTTTTGCATAAGAGCATCCCCCATGCTAGCTTGGCCTTGCCTTGCCCATAACTTACTCATTTTAACTCCAAAATCAAAATCAAGCACATATTCTTCTTAATTAGCTCAAGCTCTTTCTTTCTATCCTTTCAAATCTCCAAGAGCTTCATTTTGGTGCCAAGGAAAACCGCCATTAGAGGAGGAAAAAAAAGCTTGAAGACTCCATTACATTCTCCATTCTCTCAAGGTAAGAAAAACTAGGTTTCCACCATCTTTTCTCCATTACCGAAAATCACACTCATGAGGCTTTATTTTTATGCCTTGTTCTAGCTTGTTTTCTATCTTCAAGGGCTAGAGGAGGTCCTTCTTGATTCATATCCAAGCTTGTCTTGCGACTCCAAGGTAAAACATTCAATTCAATACCTTAAAATACATTTTTAACCTTGGTTTTTATCCTTAAGGTTAGTGTATTATTTAGCACTCATTGGAGTCATTGGATATTTATTAGAACATTGGCAAGGAGAAATAAATTGGTGACCGAGATTGTCCAAGGGGAAACCTAGGGAGGAAAGTTTGTGAAGCTTGTAAAAGAACAAGGTAAATTGCTTACCTTATGGTGTTTTATTGTTTAAGGGAATGAGATTTAGATATATGATAAGCTTAGCTTAGAGTTCACATTAGGAAAGGGGTATAAAACCTAGGAGAAACAATGATTATATTTAAGAACTTGTGACTAAGGAGCAAATGAGAAAGGAGATAGTAGAACAATGTTAAGGTAAATTATAAGAACATTTATGTTGCAATGGGAGCCTTGTTGTGTGTATTTGCAGGTCAAAGGCAATATATATTGTGGAAATTCATCGTTTAAGATTTATCCATTTAAGGGCCTAAGAGACAAGTCATTTAAGGGGCTAAGTGCGAAACAAATTAAGTTTATGCACTATATTGTGATGTAGTGTAGTTTGGGTGTGATTTGTGTGCTAAGATTGTATATTTGGGATTTAAGTGTTATAGTTGTTTAATGGTGAAAACCTAAGAGCTTGGGTGTAGTAATATACTAGGGAATCCATGTCAAATTTTGGTTAAGAAATATGATGTTTAAGATGTTCTAAGGAGATTTTATGACTAAGGAAGTGCTAGGGAACTTTAGGAGTTGTTTTGATGAAAAAGAGTGAGTTTAAGGTGTTCTTGTGAATTAGGATGACTTACGTATATCTAGGAGGAACTAGGGGTTACAATGGTGAATTTTAGGCACCAAGACCATGATAAAAGAATTTAGGAAACTTGTGGAAGTTTGATGGAAATAAGGTGTAAAACTTTTAAATGACTTAGGTGAGAACTAGTGTGTATGAAATGAGGAGGTTTTGGTAAATGGAATGAGGATGAAGAATGATGCTCATGAAGTGGTCAAATTGTTAAGGAGGGAACACTTGGGCTAGTTGAAGTTCTAGGTAAACTTCATGTTAGGAATGTAAGGAATTATATGATAAGTGTTAGGAGTTTTTGTTAGAATTGAGTAAATGTTTAAGTAGATCTTTGCAGGTTGTTTTATTGAGTTTAGAGGATGTTTAAAGGTGATTTTAAGTGCCTAAATGAGGTTGGAACACATTGGAACACTTGTGGTGAGTGTTGAGGTGAATTTAACACTTAGAAATAAGTTTCTGGAGCCGACCTACCTTAGGACCGACCTTGGCAAGGTCGGTCAGGCTCAAAATACACTCGCAGGAAACTCTCTGGAATGGACCGACCTTGGGGACCAAACTTGCAAGGTCGGTCAGGGCAAATTTTCAAACGGCCAAATGTTATTTGAATGGACCGACCTTAGGACCGACCTTGGCAAGGTCGGTTGAGTAGGAATTTTCTAACCAGAATGTCTCTGGAATGGGCCGACCCTGGGTAGGGTCGGTAGGGTCGGTCGGCCCATACATATAAAAAAAACATTAAGGATGTTAAGTGGTATTAATGGTACACCATTAAGAGGGCAATGATGATTAGAAAGATAAAGACCTAAGGGAATAAGTTAAGTATAAACTTATATGTTTAAGGTTAAGTTTGTAAGATTAAGTTGTAAAAACTTAAGAAGTGTTAAGTGGGGATCATTAAGGGTTAAGTAAGTTAAATAAGTTAAGTGATGTATAAGTAATTAATAATCTAAGTGGATGAATATTTTAGGGTTTGAAAGTTTGGGACCGGAGGAGAATTTAACAACCGGGAGAACCGACGGTGAACGATACAATTTTCTTGTGACCTGCTTGCTAACGAGGTGTCCCTCGTCTTGTGTGCTATTTGTTTATGTGTGTCGACTAAACAAGATAAAGCATGCAACCGGTTATATTGTGCTTATTGAGTGTACGTTAATTTACACTAACACATGAGGCTTGAGGTTAGTTACTAACAAAGTTTAGTACAAATTGGATTGAGGTGAGGAATTATATTGTTTAAAGGTTGGTTAATACCCGAGAATGTTTAACCAACACTTGGTTATAAGATTTTCACTAAATGAAACTTAAGGGGGAAGTGAGGAATCCGGGTTTTACTCCGGTCATGCATGTTAAGGAAAGGGGGTCGGTATCTGAATCAGATCCGACTTCCTCTTAAGGACTTGTCTTCGGACTTGTTGCCAGGGGTCGAATGTCGGCTCAGCTACATTGGATTTCCCGTCCATGGTAGAAGGCATTAAGATGGTGCGGTAGGATCACCTAAATCCTAAATTTTAAGATAAGTTGTTTATTCAACCAATGGAGTTAATAGCTCATTGGCTAGTGTTACTTTTGACCCGGCAAAAATAAACATTGAGATAAGATTTAACCATTTCTAATTAAATAACGGTTTGTATACTGAGATTGAGGTAAGGACTAAGGTTAAGGTAAGTTAAGAATGGATTGAGGATAAGTGGAATTGGAACTTGAGGAGTTTACTTACTAACTCACTTGTTAAGAGAACGCTTTAAGTCATTCATTGTGTGTGAACTATGCTTGTTCAATTGTGGATTGTTGTTTTATTGTACTTCATATTATGATTGTGCATCTAATCAATCTTCATGCTATCGATAATTAGTCGTCGTAGTCCCGTTAGCTTGGAGGCCATGAGAGAATCGTACCAGCAATTTTGCTGACCCCCTTTGGGGTCTGTTTTTATTTTGCAGGTAAGCGTCCCATGAAGAGTCACCCTGAGAGTAGGGGCGGTTAGACTTAGGCTGGGTTTATTTTGAGCACGGGTTGCGCTTGTGCGCCCGTCTATTAATACTTAAACTAGTGAAGGATTATGTTGTACTTTGAGATACTAGAAACTCGGTTGGTGGGTGTTTTGGTTGTTATGTATATTTTTGGGATTAGCGTTTGTAAATAATTTAAGTTCGGTATATTCTGTTGCTCAGACCGTGGCAAGGTCCTGGTGTTAGTTTATTCTGCTGCGGCGTTTGTGATTAAGTTGTTAAGTTTACGATAACCACGATTGGCTTAGGACGGGGTGTTACAAAAGTGGTATCAGAGCGTAGTTACACTCTGATCAAGAAATACTGGACATAAGTAACCATCGAGTTAGGATATGAGTTCAGATAAAAGTAATGGGCTAAGGGTGTGAGAAGTTAGAGTGAGTAGAGTCAGATGACCACTGTTAAGTGTGGATCGTCTTTACCATCTACGGACGTTATAAATCCTTGAACCGAAACCGTTTTGGATACGAATTTAATGTGAGTTGTGCTTATTCATATGCCAGGAAGGAGAGGAGGCCGAGGCCGTGGCCGAGGAGATGAGTGTACTGAGATACCGGAAGGGCAGACGATCGCAGAGATCGTGGCTGCCGCATTAGGGCACATGGGCTATCAGCCTGGTGTTGGTGCACCACCTCCACTGCCACAGTCCCGGGAACCGAATTGGGTGAAGAGTCTGGCTGATCTTTGACCCGCACACTTTAAGGGGGAGACTGATCCTGCCAAGCTTGAGGCATACATCTCCGAGCTGGAGACCGCCTTCGAGGCCCTTGATGTCCTTGCTGGGATCAAGGTGCGTCTCGCTGCATTCTACCTGAAAGGGGCAGCAGGCGATTGTTGGAAGCTGGTGAGGGCCGAGCATGTGGCCATTCCAGAGTTCGGCTGGGAGCAGTACACCGCACTACTACGAGCCAAGTACTATCCCGCCCATGTCCAGACAAAGAAGCGCTTGTAGTTGGATGCGCTAAAGCAGACGGACAAGATGACGGTGGACGAGTATTACTCAGAGTTCACCGCCTTGCTTCGTCTTTGCCGGGTCTTGGATACTCAGACCAGATTCTGGTGGACCGCTTCTATGGCGGGTTTAGCCATCGACTCCGCTACGGCATGGGGCCGACGATTTATACTACCTTGCAGGTAATGAGAATGGTTGAGATATAAGTAAGTGAATAAGATTTAGATTTTGTGAAATAAGAGAACTAATACTTTGGGAAGCAGAAGTGCTATCATGCCGCTGCTAAGGTTGAGATAACCGTCCAGCTGAGGGACGAGGAAAATGCTAAGAGGAAGAGTGCCGGGAAGAGCACAGAGAACCAAGGGCAAGGTGGGTACAAGAAACAGAAGTACCAGCCTCAGGCCCACAAGAGTCAGAAAGGGAAGGTGGAGACTGAGAAGGCTACTGAAGAGCCACTGAAATTGACTTATGATATTGCTGCGAAGCCCCTGCGCTCTAAGGCGCCAAAGGGTAAGGAAATGAAAATTGAGTGAATTAAGAAACATTTTAAAACCGTTAAAGATATAAGTACTAATATTGAGAATGATCAGGATCTGAGACTGGGAAGGGAGCCGGTGGTGGCTACCAGCGACGCTACATTTGTCAGTGGTGTCACAAGGACCACCCCTGGCTCGACTGTAAGGGAAACAAGGTTGAATGTAATTTTTGTGGGGTGTACGGGCACCGAGCATATGAGTGCTTCCAGAACCTCGAGAGTAGAGCCTTTAGACACGAGATGAAGGGCAAGGGCAAGACCGATCAGGGAGCTGGACCTGACAGTCAGAAGAGAGTGCTGCAAGCTGTAGACAAGAACCCACGGGTAGTCCAGAAGTCGGGGCCCACACTACACATGGTGGACCGGGATGATGAGGTTGAACCCTCATCGAGGCCAGGTACCGCTATAAACCATTAAGTAATAAAATTACCTGGTTACCGCATTTCATGCATACTTGGTGAATAATTGAGTTAGATGAGATTAGAACTTAAGTAAGACATAACCTATTACCACCTTAGAAAACTTCAACATTTGCTATCCCATACCTTCAACACTATACCCGGAAGACACCGACATCGGAACCCAAGACTTTCCCACCAAACAATGATGTCAGGTTATCCACCCAGGTATGATCTTATTAAGGGGATACCTGACACCCGAACCACAAATAGCCATCATTAGGAGGTGCAGTCAGTTAGGAGTGGGACCGGGAGGTTTCTATACACCGGAGTACCCAGGAGGAGCAAGGATGAATTTAAAGATTTTGAGCTTAGGCAAGGATTGGAATCTGTATGCCAAGAAGTACCAGACCACGAGAGTACAAGATGTAGGCTCACCACCGGGAATACTCGAAGAGTTCCATCCGGTCATTACGCAAGTCATGGATATCGCTCAGCAGTTGGAAGCTGACCCGATTCCAGACATACTAGCAGACATCTGCATTGTGAATTTCTATGAGAAAGACGGGCAACTCGGACTACACCAGGATAAGGATGAGACAGCGGAGTCTCTCGAAAGAGGGATACCCGTAGTGTCTTGGTCCATTGGAGACGACGCTGAGTTCTTGTACGGCGAGCAGAAGCGTGCGGACCGTGCTAATAAGTTAACACTTAAGTCAGGGGACGTATTAGTTATGGGAGGAGAATCAAGAATGTTATACCATGTCATTAAGAGAATCAAGCTGAATACATCACCGTCAGCAGTGATTAATGCGACGCACATGAGACCAGGACGGTTAAACCTAACCTTTAGACAATATTAGATATGTAATGTTTAAGTATGAAGTAAGGAATGAGATGTAAGAAAGAAGCACATGTTGTAAACAGGATGGTTATGAATAAAATAACAGTGTTCTTCATATTAATTGTTATGACACTTGTTATACCATCATTACTCATGAAGCTTGTGAATACAATTTGGTTATGGACTCGGTACGGAAGGTGCGCTAAGCATACTTACAGAGGCACAGGCCGACGCAAGCGGTACTATCCTCACCGGCACCTTTCCGATTAATGGGATTGAGGCATCTGTTCTCTTCGACTTAGGGGCCTCGTATACCTTTATCTTGGCATCCTTTGCGAGAAGGTTGGGGCTAGACGCTGATGAACTACCCGATTTCACGGTTACGCTCCCGTCTAAATAGAAGGTTCGTTGCACTCGCTACTATAGAGGAGCCATCGTCAGAATTAAGGGGGAAGACTTTCCAGTCAGTTTTATTAAGTTCAGGGAGTTAGGATTTGATGTTATCTTCGGGATGAACTGGTTGGAGTGACACAAGGGTCGTATCCTTTGCACTGAGCATCGACTGCTGCTCAGGAGTCCGTCTAGGGTAACAATATCATACCCTCAGAGGCCCAGAGAGTCTTCGACTAAGATCATCTTCGCTATGGCAATGTATAAGGAACTGAGGAGGAAGGAAGAAGTATATCCTTGCTATGTCCAGGACATAGGGAAGGACCCCGAGTTCGACCCCGACTTACCGGTAGTGTCGTTGTTCCCCGATCTTTTTCCACGGGAACTGCCCGGCATGCCACCCACTTGGGAGGTAGAGTTCACCATCGAGCTACTACCTGGAACCGAAGCGATAGCCAAGGCACCATACCACATGGCTCTGGCAGAAATGAAAGAGTTAAAGGATCAGTTGAAAGACTTGCTAGATAAGGGATTCATAAGACCGAGTCAATCACCATGGGGAGCGCCAGTTCTCTTCGTGAAGAAGAAGGATGGCAGTCTCCGCCTCTGCATCGACTACAGAGAGTTGAACGCAGTGACTGTGAAGAATTAGTACCTACTACCCCGCATTGATGATCTGTTCGATCAGTTGAAGGGGGCATCTGTGTTTTCCAAGATTGATCTCAGATCGGGGTATCATCAGATAGCCATTAAGGAGGGAGATATTGAGAAGACGGAATTCCGGACACGATACGGCCACTACGAGTTCACAATGATGCTGTTCGTTTTGTCGAACGCACCGGCGAAGTTTATGGATATGATGAACCGCTTGTTCCGGGAGCAGTAGGACAAGTTGGTTGTGGTATTCATCGACGACATTCTTCTATATTCAAAGTCTAGAACTGAGCATGAGGAACATCTGAGGAAGGTATTAGAGATACTGAGGGAGAACAACTTTACGCTAAGTTCTCTAAATGTGAGTTTTGGCATGACCAGGTCTCTTTCCTGGGTCATGTCATCTCAGATGCTGGGATCTCGGTGGATCTAGCAAAGATTGATGCCGTGCGTACCTGGCCAAGACCGAAGACAGTTACCGACATTCGGAGCTTTCTTGGTTTGGCGGGTTACTATCGGAGGTTTGTTAAGGATTTCAGCAAGGTCGCAAAGCCGATGACCAGTTTGATGAAGAAAGATGCACCGTTTGCATGGACGGCTGATTGTGAGAGTTCGTTTCAGAGTTTGAAGGACTTATTGACCACTACACCGGTTCTGACTATTCCAGACGGTACGGAGGGCTTTGAGGTATATTGTGATGCATCCGGCAGAGGGTTGGGCTGCGTGCTCATGCAGCATGGCAAGGTGGTGGCGTATGCCTCACGCCAGCTGAAGAAACATGAGGAGAACTACCCTACTCATGACTTGGAGTTGGGAGCTGTAGTCTTCGCTTTGAAGATATGGCGCCATTACTTGTACGGGGTTAGTGTGACGATCTACACCGATCATAAGAGTTTGAAAGATATATTCACTCAGAAGGAGTTGAATCTCCAACAGTTTTTAAAGGACTATGACATTGACCTCTAATACAAAGAAGGGAAGGCCAATGTTGTAGCGGACACCCTGAGCCGTCGAGCACACTCACTCCATTCGCTAGTTTCTTTCTCCAGCTTGGTTGATGAGGTGCGAGAGGCTCAGAGGATAGATGAGTATATGAGGGAAGTCAGAAAGAAGCTGACAGAGGGTACCTTTGAGAGTCAGAAATACGACTTCAGACTTCATGATGATGATCTGATCAGACTTAAGGGCCGGTTATGCATACCACGGGGCAACACGGATCTGAAAGACCGCATACTTAGAGAATCACACTGTTTTCAGTTTCCATCCATCCAGGAGCCTCTAAAATGTATAAAGACATGAAGAGATACTTCTGGTGGTCGGGGATGAAGGCGGATGTTACCGAGTTCGTCTTGAGGTGTCTCACATGCCCGAAGGTGAAATTCGAGCACCGACGACCGGGCGGAATGGTACAGTCGATGCCAGTTCCGGAGTGGAAGTTTCATGATATCTCCATGGACTTCGTGGTCGGACTCCCACTTGCTAGGGGAGGTCTGAATATGATATGGGTGGTGGTGGATCGCCTTACCGAAGTAGCCCGATTCATACCGATGAAGGATACTTGGAAGGTAACTAAGTTAGCTGAGTTTTTTGAGAAGGAAATTATGAGACACCACGGGATTCCGAAGACCATAGTGCCAGATAGAGATACCAGATTCCTTTTGAGGTACTGGAGAGCTACGAGAGAAGCGTTCAGTACAGAATTGAAGTTGAGTACCACGTTCCATCCTCAGACAGATGGTCAGACTGAGCGTACAATTCATACACTTGAGGACATGCTGAGGGCATGTGCCTTAGACTTCCAGGGCAGTTGGATTGACAAGTTGCATCTGATCGAGTTCTCTTACAACAATAGCTATCATGCTTCGATCAAGATGGCACCTTTTCAAGCGTTTTACGGTAGACCATGTCGTACACCGCTTTGCTGGGATGAGTTGAGTGAGACGGTCATTATAGGACCAGAATACTTAGAACAAGTTAAGGCTAAAGTTCAGCAAATCAGGGAGAATATGAAAGCTGCTCAAGATAGGCAGAAGTCGTATGCTGACGTTCGACGACAAGACCTGGAGTTCGCGGTGGGCGACCGGGTATTTCTACGAGTTTCACCGATGAAGGGTGTATTTAGATTTGGGCAGAAGGGAAAATTGAGCTTGAAGTTTGTTGGTCCGTATGAGAGTACGGAGCGGGTGGGCCCAGTTGCTTACAGGTTGAATCTGTCTGCTGAGCTGGGTAAAGTGCATGACGTCTTTCATGTTTCACAGTTGAAGAAGTACATGCACCACCCCTCCCACGTGTTAGAGCCTGAGAGGTTGATGTTAGAACCAAATATGAGATCAATGGAGATTCTTCAGAGAATCTTGGATAGTAAGACTAGGGACACTCGCCATAAGTCAGTGCGACTGGTGAAGGTCCTCTGGTCTAACCAGGATGTCGAGGAGGCCATGTAGGAATTAGAGGATAAGATGAGATCGAAGTACCCTTCGTTATTTACTGACTAGATCGTCTGTATAGGGTACGGGGCGTACCCCTTTTTAAGGGGGGTAGAGCTTCCTCGCTTTTGATTTAGTAAACGAACATGTTTGTCGTTTTGTTTGGTTGGTGTAAGATATGGTTTTGTGTAAGTTGTTACATTTGTGGCAAGTTTAACATAAGTGCAGTACTTGTGTGGTACTTGTGGCAGACCTTTGAGTCTTGAGGTGTGTGAATGTGAATGTAAGATATGGTATTAAGATTAAGGAAATTGAGTACCGTGAATGATTAAGTATATATGTGAACTTTGGGGACAAAGTTCTTTTAAGGGGGGTAGATTGAAATACCCCAAACCTAGATATGGTGTTTAGATGATAAACTAACATATAAGAAGGCTAAATAATGCCTTAGAAACGTTAGGAAACAATTTAAACCGAAGAAAACACAAGGAAACACCACAAGAGCAATTTAAGAAAAACATGCTCTAAGCTTGGAGTAACTTGGGTTAGCACCCAAATATTATTCTTAGACCTTAGTAACATCCTAATGGTCATGTTAAATCAATTACCAATGAAAACCAAGCTCAAAAACAAGTTAAAACACAAATTATGCTTTAAGGACTCTTAAAGCACATTTTTGTAAAATTGTCTTAGAAAGGGGTTTTATGTGGCTAAATGCCCGTGATTACTCCTTAATCAACTTGTGTACTACTTAGTATCACATTAGGAAGTCTAAATCAATGGGAAATCAAAAATTTCACAAATATGTGCACTAATTTGTGAATAGTAACCAAATAGTGCCTAGTTTAGTCTTTAGTCAACTAAATTTAATTAAATGGTCAAAAAGACCATGACTAGCCTTAATTAATAAGGGGGACGGTTTTATAAGGGGGTGAGTCACCACATGAGAAAGCAAGATTGTAAAAGAAGAGGGAAAAGTAAGTTAGTTACTATTTGCTTTTAAGAAACAAATATCTCTTTTATGCTACGTCTCTCCTCCTTTCTTCATTCCTTCTTCTTCCCACCAATTTCACCATCTTCTTGTCTTCTACTTTCACGTAAGAGCAGCCACCATGCTAGCTTGACCTTGCCTTGCCAATAACTTACTCATTTTAACTCCAAAATCAAAACCAAGCACATATTCTTCTTAGTTAGCTCAAGCTCTTTCTTTCTATCCTTTCAAATCTCCAAGAGCTTCATTTTGGTTCCAAGGCAAACCACCATTAGAGGAGGAAAAACAAGCTCGAAGACTCCATTAGCATCTCCATTCTCTTAAGGTAAGAAAACTGTAAGAAAACTAGGTTTCCTCCATCTTTTCTCCATTACCGAAAATCACACTCATGAGGCTTTATTTTTATTCCTTGTTCTAGCTTGTTTTCTATTCTCCAAGGGCTAGAGGAGGTCCATCTTGATTCATATCCAAGCTTGTCTTGCAACTCCAAGGTAAAACATTCAATTCAATACCTTAAAACACATTTTTAACCTAGGTTTTATTCCTTAAGGTTAGTGTATTATTTAGCACTCATTGAAGTCATTGGATATTGATTAGAACAATGGCAAGGAGAAATAAATTGGTGACCGAGATTGTCCAAGGGGAAACCTAGGGAGGAAAGTTTGTGAAGCTTGTAAAAGAACAAGGTAAATTGCTTACCTTAAGGTGTTTTATTGTTTAAGGAATGAGATTTAGATATATGATAAGCTTATCTTAGAGTTCACATTAGGAAAGGGGTATAAAACCTAGGAGAAACAATGAATATATTTGAGAACTTGTGACTAAGGAGCAAATAAGAAAGGAGATAGTTAAACAATGTTAAGGTGAATTATAAGAACAATTATGTTGCAATGGGAGCCTTGTTGTGTGTATTTGCAGGTCAAAGGCAATATATATTGTGGAAATTCAATGTTTAAGATTTATGCTTTTAAGGGCCTAAGAGCCAAGTCATTTAAGGGGCTAAGTGCGAAGTAAATTAAGTTTATGCACTATATTGTGATGTAGTGTAGTTTGGGTGTGATTTGTGTGCTAAGAATGTGTATTAGGGATTTAAGTGTTATAGTTGTTTAATGGTGAAAATCGAAGTGCTTTGGTGTAGTAATATACTAGGGAAGCCATGTCAAAATTTGGTGAAGAAATATGATGTTTAAGATGTTCTAAGGAGATTTTATGACTAAGGAAGTGCTAGGGAACTTTAGGAGTTGTTTTGATGAAAAAGAGTGAGTTTAAGGTGTTCTTGTGAATTAGGATGACTTAGGTATGTCTAGGAGGAACTAGGGGTTACAATGGTGAATTTTAGGCACCAAGACCATGATAAAAGAATTTAAAAAACTTGTGCAAGTTTGTTGGAAATAAGGTGTAAAACTTTGAAATGACTTAGGTGAGCACTAGTGTGTATGACATGAGGAGGTTTTGGTAAATGGAATGAGGATGAAGAATGATGCTCATGAAGTGGTCAAATTTTTAAGGAGGGAACACTTGGGCTAATTGAAGTTCTAGGTAAACTACATGTTAGGAATGTAAGGAATTATATGATAAGTGTTAGGAGTTTTTGTAAGAATTGAGTAAATGTATAAGAAGATCTTTGGAGGTTGTTTTAATGAGTTTAGAGGATGTTTAAAGGTGATTTAAGTGCCTAAATGAGGTTGGAACACATTGGAACACTTGTGGTGAGGGTTGGGGTGAATTTAACACTTAGAAATAAGTTTCTGGAGCCGACCTACCTTAGGACCGACCTTGGCAAGGTCGGTCAGGCTCAAAATACACTCGCAGGAAACTCTTTGGAATGGAGCGACCTTGGGGACCGAACTTGCAAGGTCGGTCGGGGAAAATTTTCAAACGGCAAATGTTACTGGAATGGACCGACCTTGGCAAGGTCGGTCGAGTAGGAATTTTCCAACCAGAATGTCTCTGGAATGGACCGACCCTGGGTAGGGTCGGTCGGCCAATACATATAAAAAAAAACTTTAAGGATGTTAAGTGGTATTAATGGTAAACCATTAAGAGGGCAATGATGATTAGAAAGATAAAGACCTAAGGGAATAAGTTAAGTATAAACTTAAATGTTTAAGGTTAAGTTTGTAAGATTAAGTTGTAAAAACTTAAGAAGTGTTAAGTGGGGATCATTAAGGGTTAAGTAAGTTAAATAAGTTAAGTGATGTATAAGTAATTAATAATCTAAGTGGATGAATATTTTAGGTTTTGAAAGTTTGGGACCGGAGGAGAATTTAACAACCGGGACAACCGACGGTGAATGGTATAGTTTTCTTGTGACGTGCTTGCTAACGAGGTGTCCCTCGGCTTGTGTGCTATTTGTTTATGTGTGTCGACTAAACAACATAAAGCATGCAACCAGTTATATTGTGCTTATTGAGTGTGTGTTGATTTACACAAACACATGAGGCTTGAGGTTAGTTACTAACAAAGTTTAGTACAAATTGGATTGAGGTGAGGAATTATATTGTTTGACGGTTGGTTAATACCCGAGAAGGTTTAACCAACACTTGGTTTTAAGATTTTCACTAACTGGAACTTAAGGGGGGAGTGTGGAATCTGGGACTGACTCCGATCATGCATGTTAAGGAAAGGGGGTCGGTATTTGAATCAGATCCAACTTCTGCTTAAGGACTTGTCTTCGAACTTGTTGCCTGGGGTCAAATGTGGGCTCAGCTACATTGGATTTCCAGTCCAAGGTGGTGTGGTAGGATCACCTAAATCCTAAATTTTAAGATAAGTTGTTTATTCAACCAATGGAGTTAATAGCTCATTGGCTAGGGTTACTTTTGACCCGCAAAAATAAACATTCAGATAAGATTCAACCATTTCTAATTAAAGAACGGTTTGTATACTGAGATTGAGGTAAGGACTAAGGTTGAGGGAAGTTAAGAATGGATTGTGGATAAGTGGAATTGGAACTTGAGGAGTTTACTTACTAACTCACTTGTTAAGGGAACCTTTTAAGTTGTTCATTGTGTGTGAACTATGCTTGTTCAATTGTGGATTGTTATTTTATTGCACTTCATATTATGATTGTGTATCTAATCAATCTCCATGCTATCGACAATTAGTCTTCGTAGCCTCGTTAGCTTGGGGGCAATGAGAGAATCGTACCAGCAATTTTACTGACCCCCATTGGGGGCTGTTTTTATTTTGTATGTAAGCGTCCCATGAAGAGTCACCCTGAGAATAGGGGCGGTTAGACTTAGGCTGGGTTTATTTTGAGCACGGGTTGCGCTTGTGCACCGGTCTGTTAATACTTAAACTAGTGAAGGATTATGTTGTTACTTGAGATACTAGAAACTCGGTTGGTGGGTGTTTTGGTTGTTATGTATATTTTTGGGATTAGCGTTTGTAAATAATTTAAGTTCGGTATATTTTGTTGCTTAGACCGTGGTGAGGTCCTGGTGTTAGTTTATTCCGCTGCGACGTTTGTGATTAAGTTGCTAAGTTTGCGATAACCACGATTGGCTTAGGACGGGGTGCTACAAGTCGACTGACCTAGGGGACCGACCCAAGCTGGATCGGTCGGGCTGTAATAAGGCAACGGGTGAGTCTCTGGAATGGACCGACCTAGAGGGTTTTGGGTCGGTCGGAGTGAGTTGGGTCGGTCGGGCAAGGTTTAATGAATGAGAAAGGTTCTGGAACGGACCGACCTAAATGGTCTTGGGTCGGTCGTGGGTCGGCCAAGTGTAAATAATTAAATCGGAGAAGTTTCTATCTCCGACCGACCCAGAAGGTTAGGTCAGTCGGTGGGTCAGTCAGCCCATACTTAATAAAAAAACAGAAAAGAAATGTGGCTTAAGTAGTAAACCATAGTGGGTATAAAGAGGATAAGCAAGTGTAAGTTTGATTGTAAGACATGTGATGTAAGTATGTAAAACACTTAGTAAAATTGGAAGTTAAATAAGGTAATTAACCGACCTTATTAATTATGTATAGGAGTTGCATTCGGTGGAACTCGGACGCAGCAGGGACCGAGGTATGGTTTTCTTGCAGTCTGTTTGCTACCGGTTTACATCGGCTTGTGTGTTGTTTGTTTTTCTACGTGTTTATGACTTTGTAAGACTTAAATCATGAAATGAGTTTACAGTCATTGTTATTATTGTGGCGTCAGTGTACCGTACCGTTAACCTCGAATACATGCTAACTCGTTCGTTAACCAAACTAGGATACGTAAGAGAGCGGTACACGGTATCAACGTTTCAACCTACGGAATGTTCTAACTACGGCTATGTATGAGCTAGTTGTGGTGTATGTTATTAAGCGTATCCCATTTCCCTTGTATACCTAATTGGGCCTACACATTTACTTGTGATTAATTTTGTGTTAAGTTACATCAATGGGACTTCTAACAAGTGGTTAACCGGGGAGTGAGGAATCTGTCGTTCCGGTAACGCGTGTATGTACGGGAGTTGATACCTGAATCAGATTTGACCCTCTTTATGTTATGGTTGTTTTTCCTTCTGGGATTACAATCACCCACAAGCTTAACCAAAGCTTACCTATCCGACTATTGATCAGATTCAGGGGATTATATGTACGGTGTGCTTGGGTCACTATATCCGACACATCTTTGGGTTAAGTTATTCGTTCAACAAACAGAACACTAACAGTTATGTAACAAGCTTAACATGAGAGTGAGACGATTCTCTAGGATTACCAAGTTTGACTAACTAATGTTTGGTTTGTTTCCTAAAGAGAAACATTCATGTTATGTTATATGTTGTTGTTGCTATGCAATGTTTATTGCTATGCTTGTTTATGTTGTATGTTAAAATGAATGCCATGTTATCATGACAGTTGGTTGCGTGTATCCCGGTAGCCGACGGGCTACACGTTAATCATACCAGCCATGGGTTGCTGAGCCCCTTTGGGGCATTATATTTCATTTTGCAGGATGAGGATCGAGGAAGCAGAGTGGCTCTAGATCCTAGATGTTATGAAGTACTTTTGGTAGTTTTTGGATGTTGAACCCGGGATGCGCCTGTGCTACTATGGTGATGTATTTTGGTAGTAACGGATTATAGTGATGGATGTAAATATTTGTATACTCGGTATAGTTGGTTGTATTTATGGATGTTAGTACTATGCTTGGGAGTGCATCAGACCGATACTAATGTATGTATTCTGCCTTGTTAGCCACGTGGGTGGCTAACGGCGTGTAACACCAACTCATTTAGTACCGTTTAAGTTATAAGTTTACGCTGTGGTTTGGTTTATTGTTAAGTTTACAGTAGGGGTGTTACAGGGTGGGAAGAGAAGAGAGGCGCCACAACGGCAAATATTGGTAATTTTTGGGTTAGTAGTGGTTTCGATTGAGAAGAGATAGAGCGAAGAGCGAGGTTTACAGAGATGGGTAGGGGAACAGTCACGATTAGATTGACGAGAACATTGGGCGGGAGGGCAAAAAGTGTTTATAATTTAGGTAACATAAAGAACACTTCACTTAAGAAGCGTTCTTTATGCTGATCGTAAGTAGCATAAAGAACGCTTCTTAACTGAAGCGTTTTTTATGTTATCGCGCCCAAAGAGATAAAAAAACGCTTCTTTTGAGAAGCGGTTTTTATACGTATCTCTTAAAGAACGCTTTATAAGCAAGCATTGTTTTTGTCTTTGGGCGCGATAACTACACAACGCTTTGTAAGCAAAGCGTTTACTTAGATGTCCCGCCTATTATAAAAAAACGATTTACAATATAACCATTTTTAAAGGGGCGTTGTTTCTTCTGTTTTTTAGTAGTGACTATCTGCTGCTAAGACTTACAATCAGTTGAAGAATGTTGTGAACAACAACTTTGGTCCACCAATTAAAGCCACTGAAAAGAGCATCTGGAAGAAAAAATCAATATTTTGGGAACTTAAATATTGGCAACATTTAGAGGTGAGACATTTCATTGATGCTATGCACGTGGAGAAAAACATTGGTGAAAGTGTAACTGCAACACTACTAAACGTGAAAGGAAAGACAAAAGACCATTTGAAGGGTAGAAAAGATCTGGTTGAATTGGGTATATGAGAAGAACTCGCTCCACAACAAAGAGCGAAACGAACATTCTTGCCTCCAGCTTGTCATACATTATCCAAAGAAGAGAAAATAAGTTTTTGTAGTTCTCTTCGTCATATTAAAGTGCCATCTGGTGACTCATCGAACATATCAAGTTTGGTATCAATGTTTGATCTTAAATTGGCAGGGATGAAGTCTCACGACTATCATGTGCTGATGCTGCACTTACTTCCGGTTACAATCCGTGGGATCCTTCTAGCTGATGTGAGAAAAACTATTACAAATTTATGTGTTTTCTTCAAAGGAATTTCGTGTAAAGTGCTTGATGTGGAGATGCTGGATAACCTACAGAATGACCTTGTGATCACCATATGTCAGTTGGAAATGTATTTTCCTCCTTCATTTTTTGATATTATGGTGCATCTACTTGTTCATCTTGTTAGAGAGATCAAACATTGTGGTCCGTTATATCTTCGATACATGTATCCGTTTGAGAGATATATGGGTATACTGAAAAAGAAAATGAAAAACCGTCGGCATCCAGAGGGAAGCATAATTGAACGGACAGTAATAGAGGAGGTAGGAAACTTCAGCACTCACTACTTACACGGTGTTGATGTTATTGGATTACCAAAAGCAAGACACGGTGGCAGGCTTAAAGGTGTTGGTACCTATGGAAAAAAATTATGCAGAGTTGATATTGATACATTGAACAAGGCACATATGGTTGTGTTGAATCACTCTAAAAGTGTTGAAGCGTATTTCGATGCACACATAGCCTACCTCAAAATAAAACACCCTAATATGAGTAATGCCAAATTAAAAAAAGAGCAGAATGTAACATTTGTTAAGTGGTTCAGACATAAGGTGTTGAATGAAGATTGAAGGAATGTGGGTGAAATGATCCAGTTGTTGGCACTCGGTCCAAATCTCGATGTGTTGTCTTATGAAGGATATGATGTAAATGGAATTTCTTTTTACACTGAACGTCAAGATTGTAAATTGACAATCTAGAACAACGGTGTGCATCTTATCGCTTCACAAGACATTTTCACAGGAACAAGTCGTAATACACTGAAGAACAAATATTATGGTGTAATTGAAGATATCTGGGTCTTGAATTACACTAGTTATGAAACTTGTGTATTTCGTTGCAAATGGGTGGACAACAAACAGGGATATCGTGAGGAGGATCATGGTATGAAGCTATTTGATTTAACGACAATGGCTCCTACTAATGAACCCTTTATTGTTGCATCAAAGGCAAAACAAGTATTCTACTATCGTGATCAGTGTAGTCCCAGATGGTCTAGTAACGCAGAGTAAAAGATCATAGTTTGGGATTGATGATATTGTTGATGAGGATGAATACGACGGTGAAGATGAAACAGATGTACCTATTCGGTTGCCGATGGAGGTGGATAATGTAACTAATTTTGAATATCGAAGGTCCGACCATAATGAAGGATTGTGCATTGAACGATGAAATGTTATTTTGTAAGTCTAGTTGACAATATTATATAATTCATTTTGTCATATTTCAACATTTGATTCAGTAGATGTTTCTATGAACTTGTTAATTATTGATTATTTTTCAGATTGTGGATCCTGACGATAGAGTCGAAGAGGATGTACTGTTGGAGTTGGATAATATTGACGATGACTTCCCTGCTGAAGAACCACCAGCTGCATCTACTTTGCAAAACCCTCGGAAGGGACGTGGACTGACCCGTGGGTCGAAGGTGAAGAAGGATTCTCCCATCGATTTGGCCTGGGACAAGTACCTCAGACATTCTGGTGGGTCGAAGCATCGGTTTTCTTCTTAATTGGGATTGATGGTAAAATCCCATTGCTCGATTAATAAGGATTGGAGGATCAAGAAAAGGAAGACAAAGACATCATGTGGCAGATGGTGCAGAAGCGGTACAAAGTCGCGGATAATGTTTGGACTAAGATTGATTCACTTCTAGCGCCATCGCTACGACAATTCAAGCATCGGTTGGCAGATGGTTGGATTAACAAACCGGGCTCCAAAAGGTCACCGCCGTGGGTAGTGTATAATGGTATGATCACGGAGGAGGACTGAAAGATATTCTACGACCGTCGCTAGACTGAAGAGTTTAAGGTACTTTTACAATTATTTTTTCTTAATTATTTAAGGAATAAAATTTAACAAATATTTTTATTATTATGTATAACTTACAAATATACAAATTTTGTAACAGTTACGTCAAGATCAAGCGAGAGGTAACCGGGCGAAGAATATATATAAGCACTTCATGGGGCGAGCTAGATATACGGGGCGCTTGTAGGTGGAAGAGTGAGAGCTTGCTGACTAAAGTTATTGAAGACAACACTCAGTCAGTTATTGAGAATGTCGACGATGCAAGTAGGGTGCAGACATATATGCCGGGTCGCATGAAGAAAATGACGAGGGAGCATATGAAATACCCCGAACTTAAATATAGTGATTAAAATAATTCTAATATGTATTTAACGTCCTAATAACGCCTAAGTAATATTGGTAAGGAAAAATAAATCTGAAAGAAATGAAGAAACGCTTAGAAAGCGAAAAACGCTAAATAAGCGTTAAATAACCATAAGAGGTACGAGACCTCGGTTAGCGTATTATATAGATTCCTAAGGCTTAATAAGGCCTAAATAATATATGGGAACAACTCCCGAAGAAAACGGATCCAAATAATGTATTAAAATGCTAATAGAGCTTTAGCGCACGTTTTTCAAGGAAACCCAAAAACGTGACTTTAAGTGGTCAAACGAGCCCGTAAAAATTATAGTTCATTAAATAACAATAATTAAGCATTAAAGGAAGCTTAATATTCAAGAAAATTAAAGAAACGAGAAAATTCCAGAAAACGGGCCCGGTAGTGAATAGTACCAAGACATGGTAAATTAACGAGCGTTTTCTGTAAAATAACTCCCTCACACACACATGTAACTAGCTAATTAAATAAAGGAGTCAAAAAGCAAAAAAGAGATAAAGTAAAAAGCATTTACTTTTCTCTCACCTCACCTTTCTCTATTCTCTCACCTTACTCCTACACCGATGTCTGCTCCTACCACGGCGGTGGATACACCGACAGTGGCCGATGATCCTATACGGACACCTACTCCTACACCGACGTCTGCTCCTACTTCGATGGCAGATACACCGATGGTCGTCGGTCATACACAGACGTCTGCTCCTACCGCGACGGCGGAACCTCCGATGGTCGATGATCCTGCACCTTATTATTATACAAGAGACACATTTCCTTATGAAAACCTTGCAATTTGTTCTTTTTTCCTCCTTAGTTATTTTAACATTTACTTTTAAAACAATATAATTTTATTAGCTTGCTTACTGTTGTGAGATGATGTAGGTGTCTAAATCATGCCATCTGTTTCAAGTGTTGGATGGTGGGACTGTGCATGTTGCATACAGTCGGGTTTTACAGATCGGACCGAACGTTGTAGTACATTTCAATCTCATCCCACCTCTCCATGCTCGTGTGTTGGTAAACAATATTGTGCGTGGCCATGAGGACGCTCCGCTTCCATTGGTGTGGAATCAGTGGAGTAAATTAATTCAAGCACTATCTTCAGTTGTTCTATGGCCATATTCTCTTATTGATGTTAGTGACAAGGTAAACTATTTACATGCCTATTGTTTATTTTTTTAGTTGATTGTTGACTGGTATGTTTTTATTTAAATTTTGTATACTATTAGATTGATAATGAAATAAGACCGGTTAAGAAGAGGAAAGTGGATAAGGGAAAGGAGGTGGTGAAATCAAATGAGGAGAGTCAGAGTGTGAGAAAGGAAGTGGTGAAACCTTTCGTTATAACTTCTAGGAGATCCCCATTCTGACACCCAAGTTTCTGAAGAAGTTGACAGACAAACAAAGAATGTTGTATGACTTTTTCATGAAGAGGGAGCAGTCTGTCACCAACTTCAACATGAAAGTGTCTCAGCATATTTTCTACTCCCCAAGCCCAGCGATCTGATGATTACCGTGAGCGATCTAAGAGAATTTTTTATGGGAGACCTGCTTAACATCTTTGTGATTCAGACCTATTGTGTGTAAGTATGTTTTAAATTATTAAATAATATTCCATTTTTTTATGTTATTTAACATATCTTTTGAAAAAATGTTGTTTAGGTGTTTGACTACTAGACTGATATCGAACAAGAGATTATCTGCCATCACTTTCTTGTGTCCGCAATTGATGACAACAAGTGAGGCCGCATTGGATGAAGGATGTGCACAACACAAGGCAGGGATTTTGTGCTGCGGTGCGAAGACGAAGCAAATATTTGCCGATCCCATATCATCAGATGTAAGTACACAATAGCTAGAATTTTTTAATTCCTAATTACATTTATGTGATAATTAAATATTGTTCTACAACACATTCTTTATTTTACCTATGGTAGTAATCATTGGATGTTGATGGTGTTGTGTATCAACACCTCATGCTTGTTGATACTAGACCCATTAGGCGCTGATGACCTTCGAGAGATCGCTATAGAGAAATTTTTGAAGGAGTGAGTATTTAAATTTTTAATGCATTTTGTATTTATTTTAAGCTTGTCCTGGATTATTGGTAATAAATGGCTTCATTTTTAAAATGCTATATTTATGCAGGGGCCATCAGCTTAGTTTAAGTGACATAAAGAAACCATTATCCAACTTGCACTTCCAATACATACGTGTAAGTAATCATTTAATTTATGTATTTTTGTACTAAAGTAAACGTTTAATTTCTTGATCTTTCTAAAGTTGGTAATCCAGGGATGGTGTGATGACAGTGTCCTAAGCAGCCTGATTCACGGAGCTGTGGCTATTATGTGATGTGGTATATGTATGAGATTGTTCAAAATATTGACACGCTTGATGATGATGACAAGGTAACCGATACCAATCAAAGTTGTAGTTAAAGTTATTGGATTTAAATAAAATTTTTTGTACTAATGATGATCAGTTTCTTTTTATGGACAGATCGTTTCTTTTTTTGTCAAAGCACGAGGCACGTATTCCAAAGTGGATCTGGACCTTTTAAGAGATCATTTATCGCAGTTTTGGTGTAGAAATTACTTGAGTGTTTCTTAGATCTTATCCTAGTGTAGTTAGACTTACACTTTTGTTTGTCCTGAAGCAACGTAGACTCTCAAAGTTTGTAAAGTTCAACTCTCTCTTATTTTTGAAAGTTTGAGTGGATTTGTTTGCAATTTGTTTTCGATGTTGCAATTCAAATTGGCAATTTGTTTTATAGTCATATATAGTGTGGTTGGATACCAAAGGGAAATACCAGTTGGATGCCCGGTACAGGTTGTATATATTGGGTTGTGTAGGAAAACACATGGTAGAGGCTAAAAAAATAAAAAACTAAAAAAAAGAAAAAAAAACCACGGTTTTAAAAATCGTGGTTTAAAACTCAATGGAAAGAGGTTATAAACCACGGTTTATTAAAAAACCATCGTATAAAGTATACTTTATACCACGGTTCCTTACCAAACTGTCGTATAAAGCATGCTATATACCACGGTTCTCGCGCCTGAACCGTCATATTAAATCAGTCTTCCCGCGACGAAACAGTCTTTGAACGATGGTCATAACAAACAGTGGTTTATAGTCTCACTTTTAAATGACGGTTTTGAACCGTGGTTTATAGTTATTTTTGATAAACCGTAGACTTATCATATTTTATAAGCTAGATTTGTAATAATAATAGTTAAATTAAGGTTAGATTAGGTAGTAATTACGTTATTTTATATGTAAAATGATTTTATATGTTCAGTCTTATGTTTTGTGTGTTTTCTATGCAAGGAGATAAATTCTATGTCAGCAACTAAGTATTGCCGGATGCGAAGCCGGATTCCTCACGCACGGCACAAATGCAAAGTAAAGAGGAGGCAGGCCGGGCATTAAGCCGGATGTTCTGTATCCGGCACAAGCAAGAAGATGCGTCGACTCGCCAGAAGTTAGCAGTTATCAATGTTAACTAATTGACTAGTGCTGGGTATTATGCCGGACATCCCTGTCCGGCACAAGTGACTTTTCTCGCCTTGGCGGTTTCGACCGTTACAAGTTCGCGCACGTTTTTAATAGTCATGCTGGATCAAATAGACCCGGCAAGATATCCGGCACAAGTGTTTTTAGTGCCTATAAAAGGAGGCCGAATGCTGCATTTTGGGGGATCATCTGATATATACTTATACACCCCGAAAATCCTCAAAAACGTCCCGAAGTGTTGCTGGAGGAAGATCTTGCATCATTTACAAGGAGAAGAAGAAATTGTCATCGGGTTAAGGCTAAGACCATTCTCCATCCCCCTTTGATTGTTCTTCTTCCATTTAAGTAGAGGATGCATTAGAGTCCTTAGTGGTTACTGATTTGAAGTGGTTCTCTTTGTAAAGACACTATGTTTATTCAATAAAAGATATAAGTTCACCTTGGAATTTTGTGTTTGTTGCAATTGGGATGAAGTTGCTTTTCCTTCCATTTAATTCAAATTCTGACCTTGTTAAGGCAGAAAGGTTGAGGAATTCCAAGTGGTCTTTCTATTTTCTTTTACAATTTAGACGATGAAACTTAGCACTTAGAATTAACCATATTATTCCCCATTTTCGGTTCGTTGATTACCTAGATATTGTTAGTTTTCGATAACGATTGGGGAGTGCTTAGTTCGGCTTCGAACTGAAAGAGTAATTTGACATTTTGAGAATGCCGGATGGCATGCCGGGTGCAACACGTCCAGCACATTCAAGGTTCTTGTCTTTGCCGTGCGCATCTTGTCCGGCATAATATCTGGCAGTCTCAAGAGTTGGCTGATTTGGAATTTATTCTTTTCTTTGATGATCATTTATGTTTTTATGACGTTGACCATTTGAAAATGGGGCGGATCATTGTAAATACCATTTTAGATTAGGTTTTAGGAAGTTTTCTTAATTTGTACTTATACACCTTCCCCCCCTCCCCCCCCCCTCTTTATTTAGTAATTACCAAGGCTAGGACTAATTTTCTATACAAGTCCCTAGGGTTCGACTTGCTTGGTCTTAATTGCTTCCCTCCTACTTTTGACCGGGTTTTGTTTGCTACCCGTAGTAGATTGAGTAGGTTTCTATTATTTAAGCTGATGCCGTGCATAGTGCCGGGTATGCTTTACCTGGCACATTATTGATTTTTCCGCCGTTTAGTTTAATCTTTTGTACATAATTGTTCAATAAAATACCTACTAGAATCTCTGTTAGCAAAATGGCGCCGTTGCCGGGGACTTGGAATTAGTCCAAGTCCTAAAATTGGTAATAGCCTTTTTTGTTCTATTCGTTGGTTTTTGTTTTCCAAATGTTGAATATGCCGGACTTAGTGCCGGACGTCTTATACCCGCTTAATCAGAGGAAGTCTGTACTAGATATTAAACTTCCGGCATGAAACCCGACACATTCTATGATTTCGTAATTGCCCTCCCGACGAGTGCTATTTAAATGTTATTTACGTTTTTCGCTAATTTTTACTTGTCGTGTAGGATGCCGGGTTGCTATGATCCGGCAAATTCGGAGGAAGTTCGATGCCGGACATTTCCTATCCGGCACGCTACCCGGCTCGTTCAACTTAACATTTACTCCCTCCGTCCTGAATTGACCGTCCTGTTTGCTTTATGGCACGTTTTTCCACTTCAATATTAAGCATATAAGATAAAATAATTTTATAAAATTAAATTTTGTAACATATAGTTTATCATGCAAAGAATCATATGAAAAATTTAAATTTTCAAAATTAATTTATTTTATATGTTAAAAATTGAAGTCAAACGACATGTCCAAATAGTAAACAAGACGGTCAATTCAGGACGGAGGGAGTATTTTTCTCTTTCTCTTGTTATTTATATATTCCTTCCTCTTACAAATGTCTCACCCTCTGTCCAACTTTGTACTCAGGATGTCTAGTAATGTTTGGATGGCAAAGTTAAAGAGTGAAGAGACCGACCTTTTTCATTTTCTACATATCTATGTAGTAAATGAACTCTACCCTCGTACAGGGGTAGAAATATTTATTAAGAGGAAGAAGATGAGACCTGCCCTTTGTTACCACCGCCTTAGGACCACCGCACGCATGAGAGTCATGCCCGTGGATGAACTTAGGCGAAGATTCCCGCATTGGGGTATCTTCACTAATAGAATTCACCAAAGGCCCCCCTCTTACGCGATCTTCATTAGTAGAGTTAGGCGGGCTAGGTTTAGGGTTATCTATTAGTATACCTAAGTATCTCTTATATAGTTTTTTTTTTAATTTTTAGTATATTTTATATGTTTTATTTTAATTTGTTTTCTCTATTATATATTATGTAATAACGATGATATGTCCTATTTAATAAAAGCATATAATATTAAATACATGTTCTTTTCAATTACTTAAAAACATTTCATTTGTCATCTCTTAGGTACTTGTTTTTCGTTAGGTAAATGCTTCTTAGATCACAAGGTCTCTCTGATGAAATAGTAGATTACGATCCTGAGATCGAGAGAACATTCCTGCGCTCCTCACGACAAAGAAAGAACCAATCTTGCCCACAGGAGGAACCAAGTACTTCAAGCAAGATGGCAACAGTACGCAACATCAACAGGCCCTCTAACCAAGGCCAAAAGCCGGCCATCAATCTCCCTACTCTACCCCAAACCGATTATGAGGAATGGCAGAAATTGAAGCTGTATCATCAAATCCGCTGCGTCAAGGAGTTAGGAATGGTTCCAACCCAGATGAGGCATTGCTCCACGTAACAATGTTCCTGCAACATGTCAATAGCCTCACCGCTACTGACGTAGTCCTGCAGTTCGCTCATCTCTCACTTTTTCCTCACAGCCACAGTGGAATTGCAAGCAAATGGTACCACGGTGTGACGCCAAACACTATCTCCACCTGGGACGACATGGCAACGAAGTTCTACGACAAATTTCTACCACCAAGTCGCACTTTGGAAATGATCGCTGAAATCTATAATTTCAAGCAGCCTGGGTCAGAGAATATTTGTGAAACTTGGGATAGATTTAAAGGATTACTCCTGAAGTGTCCCCACCATGGTCTCACGAAGGAGCAACTCTCACAGTTGTTCTACAAAGGGCTCGTGAACCAATACAAGACGATGGTGCTGTCCTCCCTTGGCGCCGACATCCTAAAGAAACCAGGAGAACAATTTCTGGATGGGATTGAATCCTTATGTGAGGAAATCCGGGATTGGGCTACCGGAGGAACAAGAGGTAATACTCCAGGATTGTACCACATTGGAGAAAGTGACAAAAAATTTGAAAAGTTAATGAAGAGAGCAATTGCCCAAAAAGTTGTGGAGCAACTGGTTATGAGCTCCCTCCCTCAGTAGGCTAATATGGCTAATGCAAGACCAACCACTCAGGTAACCCGCTCTTCCATGTTTTCTATACCACCTTCTGACGTGTCTTGTACACAGTGTGGCAGACCACATGACTTTGAGCAGTGTCCTGAGTTACAAGAACTCAAAGCATCCGAGGAAGTAAACTACGTCGCCAACAATCAAGGGTTCAGGCAACCCTGGCAAAGAGGCGCCCAACCACCCCAACATTTCCAAAATAATTCTGGCTATCAAGGAGGGCAGAGGCAGTTTGCCCAACCTCTTATAACAGAATGCCTTCTCACACATCACCTCAACCTCCATCTAACTCTGAAGCAGAGATGGTAGAAATGAGGGATATGATGAAGGCCCTATTGAACAAATCCAGAGATACTCAGGAAGAGATCTCTGCCCTACGCAAGAACCAAAAATCCTTGCATTCTCAACTTCAGCATATCCTGGCCCAACCTAGGCCTTCTGGCCATCTACCCTCTCAAACTCAACTGAATCCAAGGGAGCATGCTAATTCATTGCTTATGGAGAATCGAGGTGTAGACGCTATCACTCTTCGAAGTAGAAGGGATGTAAGAAAAGACAAAGAAAAAGAAAAACAAATGATCCTGGGTAATGAGGAGGAAGTATGACCCTCCATACCATCTCAGGGGACACAGGCCCCTACTTCTTCTCCCTCTACTTCTACTAATACCTCTAAGGACATTTCTCCTCCTAATAATCAGTCTTCCACAAAAAACTGCCATTCCCCACTAGGCTCAAGAAAAAGCACATGGATGAGCAGTTTAAGAAATTTTTGGGAATTTTTAAACGTTTGACTATTGACATTCCCTTGATTGATGCTCTACAGTAGATGCCAACATATGCTAAATTCCTTAAAGAGTTAATGAGCAACAAGCGCCAAATGGAAGACTTGGAGACGATCAACCTGACAGAGGAATGTTCAGCGGCCCTAGTACGTGTAATGCCACCCAAACAGAAGGATCTTGGACTGCTAATAGTACCTTGTTGCATAGGTGATGTGGATTGTGGACATGGTCCGTGTGACATCGGAGCAAGCATCAATATAATGCCGTACTCCATATTCACCAGAATTCGTGGTAGCCAACTTAAGCCAGTCTCCTTCTATCTCCAATTAGCGGACAGATCCTCCATCAAACCCATGGGTATGGTAGAAAACCTGGTGGTGGGAGTTGACAAGTTCATCTTCCCTGCTGATTTTGTCATCCTAGACATCAATGAGGATACTGAAGCCCCATTGATCCTTGGGCGACCATTTTTGAGCACCGCAAGAGCGATCATCAATGTATATGATGGCAAGGTCACCTTCCGATTCGAAGATGAAAAGATTGAGTTCAATATGGCTTAGATAGTAAGGAAGAGTGTCGCTGCCCATACTATCTGTTGTGTGGGACTTTCAGCAGATGGTGGAGAGGACGATTGCACAGTCGATGAAGAATTATTCTCTTTACCTTCCATTGAACCGCATGAGTTGGAAGCTCTTGACCAAGTCTTGATTTCATCTATTGAAGAGTCCTTAATCAAGGAGGTCAATAATGCCATCGTTCAACTGGATAAAGGCATCAAGCTGGATCCTAACTACAAACCAGCACTAACCAGTCTAGACCGCCCGCCTCAAAAAGATGTACCCTCCATCGAGCAGCCACCAGAGGTAAAACTGAAGGAACATCCTTCTAATCTATAGTACGCCTTCCTTTCAGGTACAAACTCTCTTCCTGTAATTATTTCCTCGCTTCTTTCTTCTAAGCAAGAAGTCAAACTGTTTGAAGTCCTAGGAAAGTGTAAGAAAGCGATAGGTTGGTGTCTGGCAGATTTGAAGGGTATTGATCCTAGTTTTTGCTCCCACCGTATCTGTATGGAGGATAATCATAAACCAGTGAGGCAAGCTCAAAGAAGGTTGAACCCCAACTATAAAGAAGTCAAAAATGAGGTCCTCAAATTATTGGACGCTGGTATCTGTTATACCCAAAATTTCAACCCCCCCGGAAGAGAGTCTCTACTAATAGGCTAGTAGCGGGGGTTCCCAATTTGATCGGCACATTTTAGAGTACTAGGGACAGCTAAGTCATCTCCAGGGTCATTTTCGTAATTTTTCAAGGCTCCTAAGCCCTCTATAGGCTTTCTCTCTCCTCCAAATAAGGGTCAAATCAATTCAAAATTCTTTGAAATTTTAACCCATGATAGACGATGACATTTGAAACATAATGACGTTAGAATTTTTATTTTTCGAATTTCCAATAATTTTCTAGCAATTTCTGATTGAATGTGACGGGAAATTGAATTTAAAAATATCTCAATATCCAAAAAATTCGATTCCACTTTAGAAAAATCATAATTATCATGCTTTACCCATGTGTAAAAGTTTATAATCAAATTTCTTTTGGAAGCCCTTGAGCTAAAACGTCGGTAAATCTTGGTTTTTACCGGATTTTTTCTATCTTTAAGGAAGCCTATATAAGGAACCTTATCCCATGATCAAATTAGAACCTCAAGAACCCTAGACTCTCAAAGAAGGCAGCCGTCTCATTCTCTTCACGTTTTTACACATCCAAGCACCAAAATCACAACCAAAATCCCCCGAAATCACCATCTAATCACATTTTTCAACTCCCAACACATCAACAATCATCAAACATCAAACAAACCACCTCAAAAACGTGAAGAAGACCTTCAAAAATCAACAACCAGAAGCTCAGGTCGAACTCAATCCGGAACCGGCACCATTGGAGCCTCCGAAGAATCCCGATGTGAAGAATCCTCTTGAATTCGAAGGTAAAACATGTTACAATTCTACTTTTCTAACTCTCCACGATCTTATTAACTCTCTGTCAAATTTTGGGTTCAAGCTAACCTTTTTACGCTTATGTATTACTAATTGCTTTTGTTTCTGCCTTGTTACTTGTTCGTCAAGTTTCGTGCATAATTCGGCTTCAAATTGCGGTCTTTCAATTACAAACGTCTTGTATACCTTTCAGGCTACACGTGCATAACTTTTGAGCCGAAAACACCTTCGGGAACCACCATAAAACCCCTGTCCGTGGGTGGTCCGGGGACATTAGGTCCGTGGCTACGGACGAGAACAAAATTTGACCTAATTTTGCCTCCGAAACCCTAGTTTAGGTAATTTCAACTTCCACTTTTATTTTCTCTCAAAAAATGCCAAAAAACATGAAAAAAACAAAAACTCACGCACTTAGGTTAAAACGACTCGTAATAAGCCGTAATTAAACTAAGTAGAGGAAAAACGACTTATGGGGGAATGAAAGTAATTGAACCCTAATTAAGTCGAATATCAAGCCCCCGAACCTAAACTCTCCTTTCCTAATTTGACCTGGGTAAAAATTAGGTGGCGACTCATAATAGGTTCCAGTGAGCTAGCTTAGGTTTTAATAATTATTGTTATATGACATAGTTATTAATCTTAGGTTATAAGTGGACCTAAAACCCGGTTAGATCCTAATCAGCTTTAATCAACATAGGGTAGCTTTTAAAATCAAGGCTCACAGACTGGCGACACTACTGGGGACAAACTTCTTAATTTTAACTTGTTAATTTTAAGATAGAGGGCTTAACTCGGAAAATGTTTATTTATGGCTTTATTACTTTGTTTGTTTACCTTTCGTGCACATTTTAATTTCTGTACCTTTGCATCATATGAGAGCGAGGGTTCACGCAAACCAATTTCACCCCGGGACCCGTTTGAGGGTCCCCTGTCAGGGACTCACACCTTTTAGGTGATGTGAATAAGCGGAGGAAAAAGAGGAGAATGTCGTCTAACCACATCCCCTTAATACCTAGGCTTTAGCCCCAGGCGTTTTCCTGGCAGTGTCCTTACCTAGCCCATTGTTTGGTCAGTCAAAGACCCGATCGTAGACGCACACCTTCAGGTGATCTGGGCCCATGCCCCAAACACCTCTCCGGATCGATCCATACCCGGTTTGGTTTAAGCGTCTAGTGAAGACATGTTGAATTTGTGTGGGCCTTGTTTGCTCGTATGATCGGCCCACTACCCAGCCTAGAAACTGATATGAATTTCTCCTACATCAACCTAGCCCAACCCGAATTTACGGCTTTATTGTTCGCAGCCCAAAGGCCTTGTTTGGTTTGAATGAATTGTTTGTTCGGGCTCAGGCCCAAAAGTTTAAACTCATGTGATTTCTCTCTTTCAGCCCAATTTGAATTATCAATTTAGTTCTAGGCCCACGAAAAATAAATCCACCTAAAGCAATTCATGAAAATCCATCAGGCTTTTCCATTTCAATGCTCATTCTAGTCTGAGAAGACTTCCCACTCGAGCGTTAGCCCAAGGTCCATGTTATAAGTATCATCTTTTAGGCCCAACCAAGAATTACTCGGCCCAAACAAGTTAGAATACCACTTTATCAAGTACTCCTTCCCGGCCCAGAACTTCAGTTTTCTGACAGACGGCGTTTTGGAAACAGGTAAACCCAAATCCTAGGAGTGGTGAAGGAGGAAATCCGATCAACATGGATATCCATCTCACAGCTTTGGAACAAAAGTACCTGGACACCATTAATGCCATGGAGCAGAGACATAGTGCTATCAGGAACGCCATGGAGTCCAACTACATTGCAGCAATTGAAGAATTAAAAACAAAGACCCTTTCCCTTGAGGCCGGATGTCAAGTCCAAAATGAACTAGTGAATAGGCTTCTTGGTTTTCTTCACAACTGTACTGAAGTTAGTTCTATTACGGCCCAAGGTTCACAAGGGGATACCAAGGAAATGGCTGCAGAACTCGAGAGGGCGAGCAGACAACCAGAAGAGACCCCCAAGGCGATCAGTTTAAATTTTTCTTCCTTCAGATCTTGCACTAAGTCAGGAATACCAACACCCGCCCTAGGCGAGAGTCCCTTGTGCCCGCAGAACTGCAGTGCTAGGTTACAGCTAGGACAGCTCAAAGCTCGGAGAATGGGCAACAAGTCCCTAAAGGCAAAGCTAGTTGTGGCTATCCCAGTTTCAAAGTAGAGAACCAAAGCATCATCCCGACCAAGGCGATTCCCTGCGCCAAGACAGTTTACCGACTTTGGCCGAACACCAACTCAGGCATTTGAAGAGCTTCAGAAAAGAAACTTGCTACAGCCCTTGGCCCCTCGGCCAGGAACCGCTCATTTAGGGAGGCATCTTAATCAATTCTGCCATCACCATCAGTTACCTGGCAATGATACCGATCATTGTAGGGCCTTACGGCATAAGATCCAAGACTTGATTGACCAGGGACTTCAGTTCTCGGAGCGCGAGAATATTTTCAGGAATCCCATGCCGGAGCACCACTAGGAATCCTTGTTATTTTTCTTTTCTCTTTAGTTGTTTTGCGTAGTTTCTTTATTTTTCTTTCTTTTCACTTACCTTTCTTTAGTTAGTTCATTTGTCTTTTCCATTTAGATAGTACTTAATGTCAATGTTTCCCCCTTCGGTTATTAATAAAATTCCTTCTTTGCACATGTTATTCTATATGCTTGAATTAATGTTTGTACATTCGTTCATGTGCCCAAAAAAAATGGAAAAAACTGAAAATTGGAAAAGTAAAAAAAATCTCTCACTCATGAAGCATGTTTGTAGGCATCAAAAAGCAAAACATTTGTCTTTCATAAAGCCCCTTGTACAAAACCACCTTCCCATCCATACATTCACCATCTCCTCATCACTTCATCATTTTTGCCATTTCACCAGACACATAAAAACAAAATTGCGGCCACAAAAGGAAAAAGAATCATCTGTCACCCCTTCACAAGAGTACCCCATCACCACTCACTATTACACATACAACCACCATCCTCCACAAATAACTTGGGTATTCAAAAGGCTTGTAAAAAAACCCACAACAATACTGGGGGAAATCTGAGTTAAGGAACGGTAATGTTTATTTCTTTTGTTTAAACGTGCAAACAAGTCTCCGAGTGTACATTTCGCGAGAGTGTCTTGAGGGGTAAACCAAGAGCGAAAGAGCGTGTCATTTTTACACGACTCTAAAGAGATCACATTCAAAGGTAAGGTAAGTGGCATAACTCCGACCAAAGGAGATAATTTGTAAATTTATGCTTAAACCTATGAAAAGTAACAAAGAACGGATACACAACTTTTAGAGATGACGAAGCACCTAGGTACAGCACCACGCAGCCAAAGGCCTGTGAACCCAGACATTAAACCCTAGGCACTCCCGCTGAGCTTTTCGTGTACATCCTCTTTTATAAGACTACAAACTCCACAAACAAGCCAGCCAATGATGAACAACCGACCCGGTGACCAAAGGAAGCAAGGAGCCCAACTTCCGAACAACAACTTCACAAGTCCAAGGAAGCAAAACTGCTACCAGCATGATGAAACGATCCACAAATGGTCCCAAAGTGACACAGGATCCAAATGAGCTAACATCAAGAAAGCTCTCAAAGTTCAAAACCGGGAAACACAAGAACCCCGAAGGAAAAGAGATTCAAAGAAAGGCAAACCTGAAGAGCCTCGAAGTAATCCAAAATCAGAAAAATAAGAGAGAAGGTGCAAGGAACAACTCAAAAGTCCCAAGTTCCAAGCTCACAAGCAAAGTCAACACGAAGTAGCCAAACTGCTTCAAGACAAAGAAGACAAGTCCAAGAGAAGGTGCAAGTTGCAACTTTGGTCACCCTTATAGCTCCACATATCCTAAACATTCCTCCATTGTCTTGTTGTCATTCATTACACCCCAAAGCCACGTTACAAGCTTAAAAGACTTCAGACTTAATAGTTGTGTATCCAATCACGTGAGAGTAACAGGTTGAACGCGTAAATCTAACAAATGTCAAATTCAATGGTTGAGATGTTTTGTCCAAAAGGAGAGCACGAGTGCAAGCGTAAAACACTTTGAGTGTAGGATAGAAAGCACCACATCAAGATCAACCCTGACCTTGTGAGGATGGGACTTGTTTTGCGCAATTAATCAAAAAAAATACTGGGGGCAATCGATCAATTGCCATGAAATCCTAAAAAACTCAGATTGCCTTAAGGAAGAACACTGGGGACAATTGTTGGTCCCAACAGTTGCAACAATGACACCAATTGAGGCCCAAAAACTTGAAACCTAAAGGATCAAACCTTCCTCATATCACACAGGCCTGTCGTAAGCCCTACATCAAATTTCCTCAGCCTACCTCCACATCCAATTTCCTCAGGCCCGTCCTAAGCTCTACCTCCACATCAAATTTCCTCAGGACCGTCTTAAGCCCTACCTTCACACTCAAACATCCGCAGGCCCGTCTTGAGCCCTACCATCTCCAGGTTTAACATAAACCCTAATCCTTCTACATCCATTTAGACCCATTATACATTTTACTCAATTTCACTTAGATCTATCCTTTAGGCTCGTCATAAGACCTAGAACCATCCTTTAGGCTCGTCATAAGACCTAGAACCATCCTTTAGGCTCGTCGTAAGACCTAGCTGCATTCCCTTAGGCTCGTAGTAAGACCTAGCATTACCTTTTAGCTTACCCACTCTCATCAAACAAATTGCATTCATATCATTCATATAGGCTCGTCATAAGACCTAGTTGCATTATCTAGGCGTGTCACAAGACCTGGCGACAAAAAGTTGGCGAGGTGATGGCAATAAATCCTCCTTTTGCGATGTCAACTTATTTTCGGGATCAACGAATGGTGGGCAAAGGCAATATGTCCCCAGGTTTTTACCAGGAGTTATCCCTGCACACCAGCTTGGGGGGCGATGGCAATAAGTCCACATTGGGTCCAGCCAGGAGCATCAGCAAGGGTTTTCGGTCTCTAGAAGCATCCGAGCATCATCAGCATCATCAGCATCATCAACATCATCAACATCATCAACATCATCAACATCACTGACATCGTCGACCCTATCAGCACCATTAGCATTCCAGCATTCTTGCATTTGCATACCGCCCAGTTTTCACATTTTAGGTTGTCAACACCTTAGAATTGCTTGACATTATTTCATTTTACTTTTTAGGTAGTCAATGCCTTAGAATAGCTTGACATCATCTCGTTCATCATAGGTAGTCAACACCTTAGAATTGCTTGACATCACATCATCCTTATAGGTAGTCGGCGCCTTAGAATAGTCTGACATTACTTCATTATTACCTTTAGGCGGTCGACGCCTCAGAACCGCTCTACACAACTTGTCGGATTTCAATTGCACGTGGGGTCTTTTAAGATCCAAAATTTTGGGGTATCACTCAAGCATCAACTAGCCTTTTCATTTCCATTACAAAGTCTAGTTGACGGGGGGTAATCTGTTATACCCAAAATTTCAACCCCCGGAAGAGAGTGTCTACTAATAGGCTAGTAGCGGGGGTTCCCAATTTGATTGGCACATTTCAGAGTACTAGGGACAGCTTAGTCATCTCCAGGGTCATTTTCGTAATTTTTCAAGGCTCCTAAGCCCTCTATAGGCTTTCTCTCTCCTCCAAATAAGGGTCAAATCAATTCAAAATTCTTTGAAATTTTAACCCATGATAGAGGATGACATTTGAAACATAATGGCGTTGGAATTTTGATTTTGCGAATTTCCAATAATTTTCTAGCAATTTTTGATTGAATCTGACGGGAAATTGAATTTAAAAATATCCTAATATCCAAAAAATTCGATTCCACTTTAGAAAAATCAGAATTATCATCCTTTACCCATGTGTAAAATTTTATAATCAAATTCCTTTTGGAAGCCCTTGAGATAAAACATCAGTAAATCTCGGTTTTTACCGGATTTTTTCTATCTTTAAGGAAACCTATATAAGGAACCTTATCCCATGATCAAATCAGAACCTCAAGAACCCTAGACTCTCAAAGAAGGCAGCCGTCTCATTCTCTTCATGATTTTACACATCCAAGCACCAAAATCACAACAAAATCCCCCGAAATCACCATCTAAACACATTTTTCAACTCCCAACACATCAACAGTCATCAAAAATCAAACAAACCACCTCCAAAATGTGAAGAAAACCTTCAACAATCAACAACCAGAAGCTTGGGTCGAACTCAATCCGGAACCGGCACCATTGAAGCCTCCGAAGAATCCTGACGTGAAGAATCCTCTTGAATTCGAAGGTAAAACAGGTTACAATTCTACTTTTCTTATTCTCCATGACCTTATTAACTCTCTGTCAAATTTTGGGTTCAAGCTAACCTTTTTACGCTTCTGTATTGCTAATTGCTTTTGTTTCTGCCTTGTTACTTGTTCGTCAAGTTTCGTGCATAATTCGGCTTCAAATTGCGGTCTTTCAATTACTAACGTCTTGTATACCTTTCAGGCTACTACACGTGCATAAATTTTGAGCCGAAAACACCTTTGGGAACCACCATAAAACCCCTATCTGTGGGTGGCGGGATTTTAAAATTTTAAAAATTTAGGTTTTGCTAAACTATGTCCGGGCCTACGGACATCCTGTCCGTGGCCCCGGACTTTTCAAATTTTTGTTTTCTGTTTAATTCGACTTTTATTTTCACATAGGTTAACTAGGGTCCGTGGTTACGGACATTAGGTCTGTGGCTATGGACGAGAAAAAAATTTGACCTAATTCTGCCTCCGAAACCCTAGTTCAGGTAATTTCAACTTTCACTTTTATTTTCTCTCAAAAAATGCCAAAAAACACGAAAAAAACAAAAACTCGCGCACTTAGGTTAAAACGACTCGTAATAAGCCGTAATTAAACTAAGTAGAGGAAAAACGACTTCTGGGGGAATGAAAGTAATTGAACCCTAATTAAGTCGAATATCAAGCCCCCGAACCTGAACTCTCCTTTCCTAATTTGATCTAGGTTAAAATTAGGTGGCGACTCATAATAGGTTCCAGTGAGCTAGCTTAGGTTTTAATAATTATTGTTATATGACATAGTTATTAATCTTAGGTTATAGGTGGACCTAAAACTCGGTTAGATCCTAATCAGCTTTAATCAACATAGGGTAGGGTTTAAAATCGAGGCTCACAGTATCATATACCCCATTTCTGGCAGCCCTTGGGTAAGCTTGATGCAGGTGGTACCCAAGAAGGGTGGGATAGAAGCAATTCCAAATGAAAAAGGGGAGTTGGTCCCCCAAAGAAAAACTACTGGATGGCGCATGTGCATTGATTATAGGAAATTAAATTCAGCCACCTGAAAGGATCATTCCCCTACCGTTTATAGATCAAATGTTGGAAAAGTTAGTAGGACAGGAATTTTATTGTTTCCTAGATGGGTATTCATGGTATTTTCAGATCCCGATTGCACCTGAGGACCAGGAGAAGACCACCTTCACTTGTCCTTACGGTACCTTTGCATATACTCGAATGCCTTTTTAGACTTTGCAATGCACCTGCTACTTTCCAACGTTGCATGTAGGCAATTTTCACTGATTTTATCGAAAAAAGTATCGAAGTCTTCTTGGATGATTTCAGTGTATATGGCCCTAACATTGATGAATGTTTGCAGCAACAAGATCTAATCTTAGCCAGGTGTGAAGAAACCAACTTGGTGCTGAGTTTGGAAAAATGCCACTTTTTGGTAAAGGAGGGCATTGTTTTGGGCCATCGAGTTTCCAAAGCAGGTATTGAAGTGGACCAGGCCATGGTCGAGGTCATCAAAAAGCTCCCTCCTCCTACCACGGTTAAAGAAGTAAGAGCATTTCTGGGTCATGCTGGTTTCTATCGAAGGTTTATTGCTGATTTCTCGAAGATTGCGAAACCATTGAGTGATCTGTTGGCCAAGGATACAAGATTCAACTTTACAGAGGAGTGTCTTGAGGCTTTCGAGATCATAAAAGAGAAGCTTGTCTCAGCCCCTGTGGTCGTTGCCCCTGATTGGTCTCTCCCCTTTGAGATCATGTGTGATGCAAGTGACTATGCTGTAGGGGCTGCGCTGTGCCAAAAAGAAGGATAAGGTATTACGTATTATAACTTACGCAAGTAAGACACTGGTGGATGCCCAAAAGAATTACACAACTACAAAGAAAGAGCTTCTTGTTGTTATCTTCGCCCTCGATAAGTTCCATTCTTATCTATGGGGAGTGAAGTTATAGTACACACTGATCATTCTGCCCTAAAGTACCTATTCACTAAAGCAGATTCCAAGCCAAGATTACTACATTGGATCTTACTACTACAAGAATTTGATGTGTTAGTCATGGACAAGAAGGGAAGCCACAACGAGGTAGCCGATCATCTTTCTCGCATTGACAAGCCATATGATGGAGTTCCCATTTGGGAATATTTTCCAGATGAGACAGTGCTTAGTATCGGGCAGATCAAGGACTTATCAGAGAAGAACGTATCCGCCAACTAGGTTGAATTGTTCGATGCATTGAGTGACAGCGCTGACGAACCATGGTATGCAGATATTGTCTATTACTTAGCCTCCAGGGTAATGCCTCATGATCTCTCTTCCCAACAAAAGAAGAGATTTCTCTCTCAGATCAAGCACTTCTTCTGGGATGGCCCTTACCTTTTAAAGGTATGTGCTGATGGGGTCATCCGTAGGTGTATTCCTGAAAGTGAGGTCACCCTAGTTCTACACCTTTGTCACACAAGGGAGGCAGGAGGACATCATGGTTCTACTCGGAATACCGCAAAAGTTCTCGAATCAGGTTTATTCTGGCCCACACTGCATAAGGATGCATATCAGTTTGTTTCACGGTGTGATAGTTGTCAAAGGATGGGAAATATCTCTCGACGTCATGAGATGCCTTTGAACAACATTTTGGAAGTCGAGCTATTTGATGTCTGGGGAATTGACTTTATGGGTCCCTTTCCCCATCTCAAGGACATCAATACATCTTAGTCGTTGTGGACTATGTATCCAAATGGGTCAAAGCAATTTCATGCCCCTCTGGAGACGCCAAAAAATTTCTTAAATTCCTCAAGAAAAACATTTTCACAAGATTTGGCGTGCCAAGGGCAATCATCTCGGATGGTGGTTCCCATTTCTGTAAACGTCAGTTTGATGCCCTTTTACATAAATATGGAGTACATCACAAGGTAGCGCTCCCTTATCATCCACAATGTAATGGGCAGGCTGAAGTTTCCAACCATGAGCTAAAGTGGATCCTTCAGAAAACAGTCAGCTCCTCCCGGCGAGATTGGTCTATGAAGCTTGATGATTCCTTGTGGGACTATCGAACGACTTTCAAGACTCCTATAGGGACCACTCCCTTTCGCCTGGTGTTTGGTAAGGCCTGTCATCTACCCGTAGAGCTTGTGCACAAAGCCTACTGGTCTCTTAAAGCTTTGAATTTTGATATGACGGCCGCTGGCATCAAAAGAAACTTCCAGCTATCCGAACTTGAAGAGTTGCGCCACAACGCTTATGAGAACGCCCAACTTTATAAAGAGCGCTCCAAGAAGATCCATGATCAAGCTATCTTGCCTCGTACCTTCCAAGTTGGTGATCAATTACTCCTCTATAATTCCAGGCTCAGACTTTTTTCTGGGAAATTGCGATCTCATTGGACTGGCCCTTTCACCATCACTTCCGCAAATGATTATGGTTCTTTTGAACTTGAGAATGTGAGTGGCAACCGCTGTAAAGTCAATGGATCAAGGTTAAAGAAATATCTTAGTAGTGATCCTCGTAAAGCCGTTCCCGTCTTCATGTGTTTCCAAGATTGAAATACCCCAAACCTTGATATGTTGTTAAACATTTAAACTATGGTATTTAAAGGCTAAAAAGTGCCTTAGAAACGTCAGTGTACAACTTAAACCATAGTAAAACACAATAAAGCACTAAGACATAGCTTGAGCAAAAACATGCTCTAAGCTTGGAGTGAACTTGGTTGGGACCCAAAGAGCCTACCAAGACTTAATAATATTCAATTATGATTTAATAAGGCTAATTAAGTCCTTAGGAAACTTTGGTAGACAGTTAAACCAAACAAAACACAAAAAATACCTTAAAGTCAATAAGAGCAAAAGTGTGCTCTAAGCTTGGGATAAATTTGTAAAAGACCTAATGGTCATACATATACCTTATAAATATGTTAATGAAAATATTAAATCAATTACCAAAGAAAACCAAGCTTGAAAACAAGTTAAAACACAAAAAGTGCTTTAAGGAGTCTTAAAGCACGTTTTTGGAAAATTGTCTTGTAAATGAGTTTTGAATGGCTAAATGTCCATCATTACTCTTTAATTAACATGTGTACTATATAGTATCACATTTGGAAGTCTATATCAATGGGAAATCAAAAATTTCACATCTATGTGCCTTGTTTTAGTGAATACTAACTTTAATAAGCTAGTTTGTAACATATGTTGTTATAAGTAATTAAATTGGTCAACAAAGACCAAACTACCCCTAACTAACATAAGGGGGCCGGTTTTTGTAAGGTGAGTCATCACCATTTGCAAATCAATTTAAGAAGGGAAAAGCATAAAGTAAAGTACTATTCTACTTTACTACTTAATATCTTCTAAAAGTAGAACTTATCTTCATTTCTCCCTTCCTCCTTCATTTCACACGCCTCTAAGCTCTCTTCTACCTCTCTTATTTCTTTTCTCACGGTGATGCTACAGCAACAGCACCAAATGCCATCTTCCATTGCCAATATTTCCTAGCTCACTTAACCAAGTCAAAAACAAACACCACCATTCTCTTTGTCTCATCAAGCTCTTCAATTCTATCCTTTCAAAATTCCAAGAGCTCCATTTAGGTGCCAAGAGGAATCTCCATGGGAGGAGCTTGAGCTCACCTTTTCACATATTATTGTTCTCCTTTGCTTCAAGGTAAGGAAACTCAAAGAAAAATGACATTTCCTTCATGTTTGTGTGATGTCCGAAAATCACCATTAATGGTGCTCATTGTGTTGCTTTGTTCTAGCTTCATTTGAATCTTCCAAGGGCTAGGAGGAGTCCTCTCTTGATACTTATTCAAGTTCTCTTCCAATTCCAAGGTAAAACAAATACCTTAATGTGTTAAAACAATATGTGTAACTAGGGTTTACAATGAGATGAAGCATAATGCTTGAATACTCATTCTATTATTTGTAAATTGTTTAGAAGTTGACAAACAACCAAACATCCTACCGGTTTTACAAGGAAACAAGAAAGAAGTTTGTGAGGGAAAAGAGGTAAACAAACTATCTCAATATAGTTTAAATGCCTTAGGAAAATGAGCTTGATTTGCTTAATAAAATACCTAAGGAGCCAATGGTGAATGACCTAGAGAAATGCTCTCAAGGAGTTTATTAAGGGCATATGTATTGTTGGGTGTATTTGCAGGTCAAAGGCATTACTTATGTGGGAAATTCAGTGTTTAAGGTTTATGCAAATTTAAGGGCCTAAGAGCCACGTTATTTAAGGGCCTAAGTGCCAAGCAATTTAAGTTATGCACTATATTGTGATGTAGTGTAAATTTTGGTGAAGTTTTGTGTGTGAGAAAGTTCTTGGTGGATTTTAGGTGTTCTTGAATGGAATAAGGTAAAAACCTAAGTGTTTGGATGTGAGAATATACAAGAGAAGCTATGGCAAAATTCGGAAAATGTGTAAGAAGTTCTAAGTGTTTTAGTAAGTTTTGGTGAACTAGAAGGTGTTAAAGGTGAACAAATGTTTTACTTAGAGAAGTTTGTTTAAGGTTTGGGAATGTTAATGTACAAGGAAGAAGTGATGTTTAGGCAAGATGTGAAAAGGAGATTTAGTTAGTAAGAAAAGAAGTTTGAGAGATGATGTTAAGGTGTAGAGGAAACACCTTGGTATAGTGGTCATTATTGGTGAAATACCACTTAGAAATCTTAAGGAGTAAACATTCCAAGTGCTAAGAATTTTGTAAGGAATTTGTGAATGATAAGATGGTTTTGGTGTGTTATTTAAAGAGTTAGTACATGGCTAAAGGTGTGTTTGATGTGCCAAATGATGTTAGAACACATTAGGAGGCTTGAGGAAAAATTTGGAGAAAGTTTGACAATGTGTGGGAAGTTTCTGCACCCGACCTACGCAGGGGACCGACCCCAGTCTGGGTCGGTCGGGCTGAAACTGTGAACTTAGATGATCTCTGCAGCCGACCTACCCAGGGGGTGGGTCGGTCGGACCTTAAAAAAAATAAAAATAAATTAAATTTTAAGAATGTTAAGTGGTTTAGTGGTATGCCATTAAGAGAGTATTGATGATTAAAAAAATATATAAAAGGATTTAAGAGATTAAGTTAAGGAAGATGATTTAAATGTTTAAGGTTATAAAATGATATGAAATGATGGGGATTGACTAGTAATGATGTTATAAGGTTGTTTAAGACATGTTAGGTGGGTTATAATGACAATTTATGGGGGAAAAGGTGTATTAAAATGTAAAGGTAAAACAAGTTAAAAAGTGAAGTTATGTAATTAAGTTAACGGGGAAAAATTATAAGCATTAGACTTTTGAACAATCATGCTACCCGATGTTAATAAAAATACATGTTATGTTATCAGTTGTTCGAGAATTGCTCGAGGAACATAAGTGGACATGATAAAGTGGACTTCGGTGACAGGTATGGTTTTCTTGCAACCTGTGTCCTACCGGATTACACCGGCTTGTATGCCAATATATTTTTCTGTATGTTTGCCACGTTATAAGATAAATCATGAAACGAGTTTACAGTCGTTATTGTTGTTGTATGTTTACGTGCCGATACCGGTAACCTCGAATGCGCTTGAAGGGCTAGTTAACCACTATTAGGTAAAACGTAAGAGAACGGTATCCGGTGACAACGTTTCCGACCTAAGGAACATTCTAACCACGACTATGCGTGAGTTAGTTATGTGATGTTTGTGTGTGATGTTTGTGTGTGAATGTATGACTCTCCCTTCCCTTGTGTGTGTCTAACAAGACTTAACCCTATGTTGTGATTGTTTAATTAAGTTCTATGTGAACTTCTAACAAGTGCTAACGGGGGAAGTGAGGAGTCCGGTCTGTTCCGGCCACGCGTGTGAGTATGGGGTCGTTGTCATATCAGGTTCGCCTCTCCGTATGTTATGGTTGTTTTCCAATTTGGTTTCCAACCTTCCTTTAGCTTAACCAAGGCTATTACTGACTCACGTCGGGCCACAGGGGCATACTATGTTATGTTTGTTCGGTGTGCTTGGATCACTATATCCGAGACACCTTGTGTTAAGTTATCCGTTCATTTAACGAGACTGTAACGAGTTATGTAACGAGCTTATCATGAGACTGGCAACATTCTCTAGGCTCACCAGTGTATTAACAATGTTTGGGTCGGTTCCTAGAGAACCATTCCCGTTATGTTATGTGATGTTGTTGTAATGCAATTTCTATTGCGATGTTATTATGTGCACGTTGAAACGTGAAAGTGTTGTTATGTGTTGTTATGGGATACATGTTATATGTTGTAAAATGTGGAGTATGTGGATCATGGATAAGAATCCCAGTTTGTGATAAGAGACATTTAAGGATAACCCGAATAACGGGTAAGTGTCGTCTATTAAGGAAGTAGCTCCATTAGAGGAGAAACACTCTAGGGATAATGAATACCATGAGTGACTTATCAAATAAGGATGTATTATCCGTTTATTGAGCCCATTGAGGCGAAATGTTGTGTGTTGTGTGTTTACAGTTGCATGCATGATTTAAATATAATCAACCGCATGCTAAGACGACAATTAGTTGTGCGTGGCCCGGTAGCATGTGGGCTGCGGGATTACCATACCAGCAAAGGTGCTGAGCCCCTTGGGGGCCACCCTTTCTCTTCTTTTCCTATTTCAGGTACAGAGAGCTGGAAGCCGTTCGAGAGTAGGAGGGGTAGACATTGTACATGGGTAATCATGTAGTTAAATATATACAGTAGGTGTAGTAAGACCGAAGTTGTTTCGGCATCAGTTTGTAAATACTCGGTACTGTTGGAAGGTATGTGTATGTTTTGTTGTTAATGGAAAGGGATAATAATGTGTAGTCGCTCGGGACTAGTCCATCAGACCGGTACAATGTTTATGTAATAGCCTTGTTAGCCACTGGGTGGTTAACGGCGTGTAACACCAAGAGTTAAGTTATTTGATGAGGTGTGTATTCCGCTGCAGATTGTTGTTATGTGTTTGTGTTGGATGGGGTGTTACAAAAAGTGGTATCAGAGCGAAGTATCGCTCTGATGACTGAATTACCGAGCTTAGGAAGTACCGAGTTAGGATTTTAGTACTTTGGGTTAAGGGTTGAGTGATAGCGTGAGAGATACGCTAGTTAGGAAAACCAGTGTGTACTGGAAACCTACTATATCCTTCCCGCCCTCCCCAATCCCTGTTTTATAACTTGGGAAACAACGCCAGAGAGATGGAAGTCCTCTCATACTCGGGAAACCCGATCTGGCTGTTATTAAATACCTTTAAAGGTACGGAGAACCTGTCATACGGTAGATCCCGAAAACTGGGAATCCCGGAGACGGTTTCCATCTGAACAATGTTAACCGCATTTAATAGCGAAGAATGAAGAATCTTGTGTATAGAAGAATTGAATTTCCGGCAACCTGGGTCGACATGCCGAGCAGTCGAGGATAACCAGCTTGCAACGCACTGACCGTGCAACAGGCAAGAAGTGGATTAATAAAACCCAAGATGAGAGTCAGTAACCACGACAAGTGCGTGGAACGGGCTACGAAGAGGATGCAGTACTAAGTAAGAAAAGGGGGGTCTCCCAGAATGGGAAACACCCTAGTTGATGATTATCATGTGAATAATGTGAGAAGTTACCCAGAGGGTTATTGTCGAGACTAAAAGATCAGGTGAGGGCCAACAAGGCCACTGATGACAGAGCGGGTAAAAACAATACCGCAACCACTATGTTTGCTTAACCGATAGCCAGTTAACATGGCGCACTTGCTAAAGCAAGTGCTGCTATAACAGGGCTGTTCGGGAAATTTATAACCACTACAAAGTACTTGGTAAAGTACCATAAAGTTAAATGTGATCGTCATAACAGTGGAAGGGCCTGTTAGCCTAACCTCTGTAATTGTGAGTACTCCAGTCAGCAAGAAGCTATACTTGGTTAAGGTAAGATGATGTTGTGAGACCATGAAGATTTTCTTTCAAACTCAGATTTATTCAAACTCTTTCCTTTTCAAAACCAAATTTTCTTTCAAACCAACGCTTCTTTCTATCCTTCTTCTAAACCAAACCAGTAAAACCAAGTGCAGTTGATAAGAATTCAACAATGGATAAACTTTCCTTCGATTAAGTTCGGGAAGCACGGGACACATATTGTCAAGGGACAATATAAGGGAGTTGACAACAGAATACTTCACCTAGGCGTGTGACGGACACTACGAGTGTACCAACTGAATTGTGGGACGACCGCACTCCGATAGGAGCTTGTGGGCCTGACAGACCTGTTTATGGGTTAGTTGGGTAAGTAGTAATGTATCAGTATGGTACCCCACATATGTATACGAGTAGAGTCCGGAATACGGGAAGTAGTCGACTCCGTTCTACGGTCAGCAGTATAAGTCGAACAACAGCTAAGGATTACCATGAATGGTTGAAGTAAAGGAGCAAGTCAAGTTAACGAGACTAAAGGAATTAGTGAATTCCTTTCAAGGAAATGCTTAAGAGTCAGGAGGTGCGAAGTGCACTAACTAATATGTAAAGACATCTTATACGTCTTAAGGATCCTCGAGGATAAACATGTTAGCTGCAACGGTGACCCAGCCTGTACATGGCAAGCAGATGCCTAATGTGGACACATTAATGTGCAATGAACGGGATGAAACTCCCAGAATGACTACCTACACTACCAGGAAATGCTGATCTTCACAGAAGAAGATAATAAACCAGTTAAGAACGCAAACGGCATGGCTAACGGAATGTACCAATAAGTGTGAACTAGATGTAAAGGCATAACTTAGCAACACCCAGGAGCGATCCTTGAAGGGTGTTTGCATCAGCGATAATTGAACAAGATAACGTGATAGAAACACGAGGGTTGAAACTAACACCCAGTTTGGACATAAGTTGTCAGGAGACGGACTGACAACCCTAAGGGGCATCCCATGAAAGGAAACGGAATGCAATAACCTTGTCATGGAGCTCAATATAATATCCAAACCATGTAATGTTGTACAGAGAAGTACATGTGTGTGGAGAGCCTACAATGTGTGCAGCTCAAGGCGGTAAGGCTTATAAGCCACAAATAAAATGTGTTATATAAATTAGACTGATTGCAGAAGTTTATGTTATATAAGTAAATAGAGTGGTAAACGAACCACTACATTAAGAGTGGGGATACCTCTCGATATTGTGAGACCGCAGGAGCGGTAGTTATGCGAACCAAGCTCAAGAAATATGTTAAGGATGGACGATGTTATTATTGAAAGAGAGCAGTTAGCTTAGTAGTATGTGTGTATAAGGTGAAACACCGATCTGAATAATGCCGGCTTGTGACTCGAATGAGCAATGCCCAAGGAGCATTCAGTAGTCATCCAAATGAGTGATGAACCATAATACGAATGATGTAAGTATATGTGTGGAAGTTAATGTGACAGTAAATACCATGTAAGCTATTGTTATGCAATGAGTAAGAGCACGGTTCGCGGCAGGCGACCGTTGTATCAATGTTATTGAGTAATAAGGTGGCAGATAAGACCAGTTATGAGTTAAACTCAGTGGAGATACAAGGTAAGCGATGTTAAACAGACTGGACATTAAGCCAGGGGTAAGTACTATGTAATGAGGAACTCAGTGTAAATTCCATGGCGAGTCGCATAAGAGATTTACTGTCAAGAGTTTACGCCTCTGCACTCTGTATGACTGAGTGTTTTGGTATTGCACTTGCGCAGTAATGATCGAGTGGGATAGCTAGGAATTGGAAACATGTTAATGGTGGAGGAATAATGTTGTAATGGCCGATGCATAGGAAATGCAAGGCCGCACCAATAAAAGAGTACTTGTGCAAAACCAAATTTTGAGACATGATTAACAGTAAGTGACTACAATAGCACTAACTGCTAAATATCGGTATGGAATATACCCCAAATGTTGTAAATAGCTGAGAAAGCACTACACACTAGGTAGTAGCTCAATCTCAACCGACAGTAAGTCGAAAGGGAACAAGTCAATCATTGTGAAATACATAGCTGTATACACAGTAAATTGTTATGGAAGTGGATAGAAAGTTTATAACTCACCGAATTCGCAAACGGTAAGGGATACCACGCGTCGGTTGAGAAACCATTGTTACCAAGATGAAGGTGACAATTGAGGATGTACAATACATCGATTCAAGTGTTGAATGTACATGGTGAGCATGAGTGAATGGCTAATTATTAACGCCTAGAAGCCTAACAGGCCAGAATCGAAACCAACTAAGAGTTTAAACAAACTCCAATGAGAATTCTTGGTTTAGGAACTAAACCGCCAATATGGTTAAGATCCTCTAATCAGAATCCATTGTGTAATAGACCGCGTGGAAGTTAAAACACTTCACGACGGCATAACATTTTAAGCCAATGTTTAGTGATTGATTACGTGGGTGTAATCCCTTTTAAGGGGGGTAGAGCGCAAAACCACTTAGTGTGTATTACCGTACAAGTGTACATGATTTATGTTGTGCATAGCACAAAATAATTTGTTTTGATGATTGGTGTGTGTGTGTGTGGTTATGTAAACATACACATTCATTCATGGTTTAATTGTGGTAATTGCGCACAGAAGATGCGAATACCATTGTGATAAGTGTGTTTATTTGTTAACAGTTGGTGTGGATAGTACAAGTGTGGGGAGTAGAGAAACTCCCGGGAACTAAAACCCCGACAGTGTATAAATGTGAAACTGTGTGTTGTATTTGATAAAATATGTGTATATATATACTATATAGTGATCATGAAAGGTTATGAAAACCGACATAGAACCTAGTGAGAATGATTCCCTAGCAACAGGATTAAAGTGAATGGAGGTAACTGATAGACGAAGTTCTATCCCTTGGAGAGTTATGATCATGATTAGAATGATTAAAAAGATAGAAAATTGGAAATGAGTGATTTACTTGATGCTTGAAATTGAAGTGGGAGGTGAAACTTGATTATCATGAGATCAAGGGAAGCCGAACACAAATTGGGTGGAAGGATAGTTCAACATGATGCTGATCACATCAGGGTTGGATGATCTTAAAGCTCCTTGTAAGTGGTCACAATTAAACACGCTAAGAAAAGAAGTAAAGAGCATAAGTTGGACTTGGAGCTGTATGTGTTTTCAAAAGGATTTTGAATTGGTATTTACAAACGTCGATAGATACTTTACATAATAAAGTTCTCTACTTAACCTCACAAAAAAATTTAAATTTTAAGTGATAGTTTGATCTCCAAGGAACGGGGACAGAAGGTGTCCATCGCGACCGGGTTCTGCGGGATCACAGTGTATGTCAAGATATTTTTGATTGCTATACATGCTATGACATGTTGCGTGGTATGTGTATAAATGTTATTTTGACTTGATTTCCTAAAGTGTATGCTATTAAGACTATGAGTCTAAATGTGGTTGTGTTATATAGACCTTTGTGTCTAAAGACTGTTATGTTATCAAGACCTATGTGTGTAAATGTTGTTATGTTACCCAAGACCAGAGAGTCTAAGGGTTGTTATGTATGTGCAAATATTGTTAAGATACCCGGACCATTGAGTCCGAGGTTATCATGTGAGTATGTTATGTTATGTATGGATGTGAATGTATTACCCGAACCATTAAGTCCGAGGGTGTGATGTAAAGTACGTTTGCTTATGGAAGTTTTATTTTTATAAGTAATCCCCGTGTTCTAATCTAATGTTGTGTGGGAAGTGTGAACTTCGAGGATGAAGTTCTTTTAAGGGGGGTAGATTGAAATACCTCAAACCTTGATATGTTGTTAAACATTTAAACTATGGTATTTAAAGGCCTAAAAAAGTGCCTTAGAAACGTCAGTGTACAACTTAAACCATAGTAAAACACAATAAAGCACTAAGACATAGCTTGAGCAAAAACAGCTCTAAGCTTGGAGTGAAATTGGTTGGGACCAAAGAGCCTACCAAGACTTAATAATATTCAATTTGATTTAATAAGGCTAATTAAGTCCTTAGGAAACTTTGTAGATAGATAAACCAAACAAAACACAAGAAAATACCTTAAAGTCAATAGAGCAAAAATTGCTCTAAGCTTGGGATAAATTTGTATAAGACCTAATGGTCAAACATATACCTTATAAATATGTTATGAACATATTAAATCAATTACCAAAGAAAACTAAGCTTGAAAACAAGTTAAAACACAAAAAGTGCTTTAAGGAGTCTTAAAGCACGTTTTTGGAAAATTGTCTTATAATGAGTTTTGAATGGCTAATGTCCATCATTACTCTTTAATTAACATGTGTACTATATAGTATCACATTTGGAAGTCTATATCAATGGGAAATCAAAAATTTCACATCTATGTGCCTTGTTTTAGTGAATACTAACTTTAATAAGCTAGTTTGTAACATATGTTGTTATAAGTAATTAAATTGGTCAACAAAGACCAAACTACCCCTAAATAACATAAGGGGGCCAGTTTTTGTAAGGTGAGTCATCACCATTTGCAAATCAATTTAAGAAGGGAAAAGCATAAAGTAAGTATTATTCTACTTTACTACTTAATATCTTCTAAAAGTAGAACTTATCTTCATTTCTCCCTTCTTCCTTCATTTCACACGCCTCTAAGCTCTCTTCTACCTCTCTTCTTTCTTTTCTCACGGTGATGCTACAGCAACAGCACCAAATGCCATCTTCCATTGCCAATATTTCCTAGCTCACTTAACCAAGTCAAAAACAAACACCACCATTCTCTTGTCTCATCAAGCTCTTCATTCTATCCTTTCAAAATTCCAAGAGCTCCATTTAGGTGCCAAGAGGAATCTCCATGGGGGAGCTTGAGCTCACCTTTTCACATATTATTGTTCTCCTTTGCTTCAAGGTAAGGAAACTCAAAGAAAAATGACATTTCCTTCATGTTTGTGTGATGTCCGAAAATCACCATTAATGGTGCTCATTGTGTTGCTTTGTTCTAGCTTCATTTGAATCTTCCAAGGGCTAGGAGGAGTCCTTTCTTGATACTTATTCAAGTTCTCTTCCAATTCCAAGGTAAAACAAATACCTTAATGTGTTAAAACAATATGTGTAACTAGGGTTTACAATGAGATGAAGCATAATGCTTGAATACTCATTCTATTATTTGTACATTGTTTAGAAGTTGACAAACAACCAAACATCCTACCGGTTTTACAAGGAAACAAGAAAGAAGTTTGTGAGGGAAAAGAGGTAAACAAACTATCTCAATATAGTTTAAATGCCTTAGGAAAATGAGCTTGATTTGCTTAATAAAATGAAATACCTCAAAGATTTATTACCTTAATTAAAAAGGATTAAATTAAATCATGGGAAATAATTGCTATAAATATCATTGTATAAATATATAGTCCAAAATGGACATTAAATTATACATTAAATTCTAATCAAAGAGAAAATATTATTAAGAATATCACATGTAACATATTAGTACATGTGCTAAATACCATTCTATAAATTATACAAATACACTATATAGCTAGGCAAGTATAAATACAATATATACTCATGGAACTTTTAAACAAAAAAATAATAATGACAAAGTAACACATAAATATAGCCACATATTTACATGTACATTAGTGTCATAATATTGGGAGATGAAAATTTCAAACTCTCTCCAATTCCCTCTCTTTGCCGATTGATCACATGGAAAAAAAAATAAAAAATAATAATAATACAACATTACATCATTAGACAACCTAAATAATTTAGAAAAGTACAATAAGTACAAATTACTCCCATCTTCCCCATTCTGTCCGGTTTCAACCACGACAACCCCATCCTCCAGCCTGTCAATTCACTGCTCTTCCTTTTTTCTTCTGTAGACAGCTACTTCCTCTTCTTTTTTTATCTCACGCCAGTACCTCTTTTCTTTTCCTCTCACACCAGTAGTCCCTCCCTTCCTTGCTCAGTCTTGGACAGTAACAGCACCAGAGAGACTCAAGAACAGAGAAAAACGGTAAGCATCACCTTCATCTTCTTCTCCTTTTTCACGTATCCCAGCAGCTTTCTCACCAGATTTCTTCTCCATCCTTGCTAGAGTAATGCTGTCCTTCTTCCTCCTCCATAAGACAGTAACATCATAGCTGAAACCTCCCTCCATTACCGGTACAAACAGCAAGGCAAAGTAGCATAGAAAAACGAGGTAACTTCCTCTCTTTCTTTGCTCCCTTCTCTCACTGCTCTTCCTCAGAATTTTTCTTCCATTCCACAAGGTGTTAAGCCCATTCACTCCTTCATAAGACAACAGCAAGCACCACTAAATCTCCTTGTTTTACCGGTGGTGAACAGCAAGGTAACCAACCCTCTTCTTGCTCCTCCTCCCTTGCGTTTTTGTTCCAGCAAAACCCATGCTTGATTTCCTCCATCTTCCCAGGTTTTAACACCTCTTTTGAGACTTCAAAACCGACAGCAAGAGACCAAGGAACAAGAGGATTCTTTTGAGTTTTAAAGGTAAGAAAAAAAAATCCACGCTAAAACCTACCCCTTCTTCCCTTGTAACTATGTCGAAAATGTGGTTGTTTAACTCCTTTCTTCTACCTTTGGTTGCTCACATATGAGGACTATCCTCAGCCTTCTCTTGAGATAAAAACGCACCCAGGAACACACCTTCTAAGGAGCTACAAATGAAGGTAGAAACCGGTTCCTTCCATGGCTGTTTCAAGTCCCATTGTTCTCTGTTTTCCACGACAAAAAAAAATAAAACTGAAGTTGTTTCTCTTATTTAGATGATTGGAACCAGATCTTAAACACCCCTAAAAGCACCATGAGTTGAGGCTGAGATTCAAGGTGAAACATCAAGTTAACGAGGTAAATCACCCACCTATCTTCTTAGTATTAGGCTGGTAGTTTGAGGAACTTTCATGAACAAAAAAAATAATAACGAAGGAATGTATACATGTACAACAGAGGGGTTGAAGTTGCAAGAGCTGGTGGTGGAAGAGTTTTGTCACTATATTAAGGTAATAATTGCTCACTACCCTTTGTTATCTTCACGTTTATTGGCTTAAGGAGAGTTATACAAAAAAAACTGGATATATATGCGTGGGTACAAGAGCTGAATAAACCGTATACATGTGCAGTAAATAATAGTGATATGTTTGGTAAATAATCCTAAATGCTAATGACTTGTTAAAGTCATATTATAAGCTAATGATTAAAGGAAAGGATTTAATGGTATTAAGTATTGAATCTACAAAAAAGAACTGAGGATATACGCGAGTCCTGGCAATGTTAAATCCTACATACATGGAGGAAATTAAGGGGTAAGTACTTGATTAGTGAGATTAGTTGTTAGTGACTATTAACGTATATTTTACAAGTTACTAATGGAAGAAAAAAAAATGACTTAAGAAATTAACTAAAATCTATCTTAACAAACCGAGAGAGTATAGAGGTGCTGTTATGTATACTATTTAAATCCTAAATATATGTAGAAAATTGATGGTTAAATACTTGATTAGGGAGATTAAGTGATAATGGGTTAATTAATGCTATTTTATAACTGATTAATGAAAGAAAAATTAAAAAGGTATTAGAATAAATTCTATAAGAACCGTAACCATAATGTAATTTTGAGGACATTTTATTGTCATTTAAAAATTATTATTATGCTATTTTAAGGCCATATAATTAGGCTATATTATTATGGGTATTTTAAGCTTTAAATAACTATTAATAAATTCTTGGATTGATTTAAAAGGTTAAACAAGTTTCTGGTGTAAAATTATGATTCTAGTAAATATAGCTACTTAGGCATACACTAGAAAAATATTGGTATGTTTATAAGCTTATGACATGGTTTAAATAATTTTAAAACCTTATAAAATGTCTAAGTAAATAAATAAATTATATATGTGGTCAAAACATAGTTAGAAAGAAATATAGAGCATTCAATATAAAAAAAAACCGAGAGGGATGATCTTAGGAAGTTTATAAATATAAAATATGAATTTTATGAGATTAGGGGTTAAATATAAAAATAGAGTATTGATTAGGGTATTTTCATAAATAAAAACAAATCTGGTCAAAGGAATAATTTAGGTGGTCAACCTTGACCACAAGTGAGGTTTGACCAAATTAAAATGATAAGAATAATTAATTTTGGTATTTAAAGAAATATTAAGTCAAAGATAACATTTATAAAAAGAAATGGGGTGTTTATGTAATTATCGAGAAATATAGGTGTTGGGAAATAAATATTAAGACCCTAGGGGTCTGTTTCGAAATTAAAAGAATTTTTGGGTTAGTTTTGATGAATTAATTGATTAAGGATTATAATATATGGTTTAAGTGCTAATGTGTAGCAATTTAAAAATCTATGGGTATATGATGTAATTTCCGAAAGATTAGGCGCTGGAATGAAATTTAAACGACCTTAAGGGTCTGTATGTGAATTTGGGTAAATTATGAGTTGGTAATGTGATTTATTTAATTAAGGAGTATAACATATAGTTTAAGTATTAAAATGTAAATTTTATAAAACCTATGGGGCTACTTTATAAATAATCGAAAATCTGGGTGGAATTGGGAATTGGAGCAACCCTTGGGGATTATTCGGAAATTTGGGGAAAGTATTTGTGGGTTGTTGGAATTAAATAAATCAAGGTGTATAATATAAAGTTTTGATATTAAATTGTAAGTTTATAAAATAAAGGTGGGCCAAAGTATAAATAATGAAAGTTAAGGGTTAACATGTATTAAAACCGAACAGTTGGGAATTGAGAAGAATATTGAGTTAGTTTGGTATTTAAAATAATTGAAGTGTATATTATAAAGTTAAGTAATTAAATGAGAGTTTATAAAATAAAAGGGGATTATAGTGTAATTAAAAGAAATATATGGGTGGATAAATAAATTTGGGTAGCATGTCGGGACTGTTCAATAATATATATATTTATATGTGCACATGTATATTATAAGGTTTAAATACCTTAGGTTATAAGTTAATAAGTTTAATAATGTAACGAGTATAATATATGGGATAGTTTTTGTAAATAATCAAAACATGTGGGAATGATATAGGGATTTCCGAAGACAGTAGGGGCTGTTCGGAATTATATACATAACACATATATATGATAATGTTTGAAAACCTTAGATTATAAATTAATAAGGTTATAAATATAGTGGTTATAATATAGGGGCTGATTTGGGAATGGTTAATATGTGGACAGAATATATATAAGGTTGGGATAGTATAACTTGACATAATGTTGAAGTATAAGAGGATAAATATTATAAGGAAGTTATTATGGAATAAATATGCATTATAAACATTACATAACATGATGGGGTAGGTATATTGTAAGGTTGGAAACTTTGTCATAAGAGGAACCCTAAAATTCATATGATTGGAATTTACAATGCGTTTAACAAATCACATAAAAGGGGTTATACAATTACATGTAGAACGTTAATATAACAACGACTGCGTTATACACATATACAAGTATATAGCATTTTTATATGCGCGTGAAAAGTGCGTAAGCAACAAAGTATAACAACAATTATAATATACGTACTTGAGGTGTATATATAAATGTCAGCACATGTTCGTAAGTATAACTACGTAAATTATCTCGTATAATGAAATGGTTAGGCAACATGCAAGCGCGCACGTAAACGTTATTCCGCATGCATGCATCTCGACAATTACATGAACAATGTGAGAATGTAACTTCCATGTAATATATATTATTACCGTAGCAACTATTACATAACCATAGGATATAACGAGTAGTTGGAATCTAAATCCCTAAGATTAACAAATATCAAGTTGATCAAGAGATCAACTAAGGGTTAGCTACGGGATGGAAGTAAGGGTTGGATCTAGGATGATTAAGTGAGTTCGAATTGTATATACTAATATTAGAACAACATATGTACCAGAGGTACGAGTTGGTAGACACGAGTCTTGGGAGCGCTAGAGATTACGCGGGGGTTGTCACGCGAGCACTCGACGGTGTACGGTATGTTTATTGTGTGGTCCGAACCTCTGAGGGAAGCCTCGGTTCGGGTATTGGTTGACTATGTGACAAGAGCGATATATTTGCTATGCATGATTGTGTGAACTATTTATTTGGTTGGTAAGTGATTATTATTGTGCGTGGCGTCTTCGGACAATATCATTATGATTGTTTATGTTGTTGGAATACTAATATTTGGGAACTTTATCCCTAACTGACCTAAGTAAAACACTTAGGAACGAGACTCGGGATCCCCAGTCTCTAGAGCTTGATATTCGAACATGGATATAACCTAGATTATTTCTAGGGAAGTACATAGGACTTCAAAGGTATTAAATGGTAAGGACTTCTCCTAGACCTAAGAATTTACTTAGGGTAGTTGATTAAGGATTAATCACATACTGGAGAGTGTTGGTTATGGTACATGGTATAGGAATCCAATTAGTCTCGACTAGTTGGTTGCGCATTGGTGATCACCGGAGTATAACGTCCGTATCGGACCGACTCCCTCTATATTCTGACAGGCCTAGATAGACTGTTGGACCAGGGTGCTGACTTTGGCACACGGCTTCGGCCATTCATGGACGCCTTTATTAGGCAAGTGGAAGCCCCAGGATCGATGATCCTTGGCAATGAGCACTTCGTGTGTACGGGAGGACTACTGTCCAGTAAGGTTATTTCCGGGTTGTCCTAACATGACGCCCAATGGTATTGAGAGTAAGACTAAATGGTGGTTAATATAATTTAAAGGAAAAACTACTAACATCTCGATGGAGGTAACTACGTGTTTGTATAAATGTTTACTGTATATTGTGTGACTGTTTATAGAACAGGTATCTGGTATGTCGTGGATTGTATGTAATGGATGGATTGTCACTTTGATGGATTACTGTATGCTTATGCATGTTATTTACTGCTGTATATAAACTGCAAAATGAACCAGCATGTAATCAACCTCATGTTCAGACGGCTAATTGACCTAAGTGACCTAAAGGGTCTAGGACAACATAGTTTAACATACTCGGCCAAGTGCTGAGCCCTCCATGGGCACCGATATTTTACGTTTCAGGTGATTGATGATTGACGCCGGAGTGCGGGATCGTGGGTAGATGACCTCGACTTTTATTACGCTTCTAGGATTATTTCATGTTAGTACGTTGTAATCTGGGAATTCTTAAGTGCTCACTTGTTATAGGTACCGGTTTGTATATAGGATAATGTAGTAAATATCTCGTTCATCACTGCGGTTAGTTGTTGTTGTCATTTGTTATATTTCGGATATGCTTCATTACTCGCATGGGCGAGTAATGGCATGTGACACCCAAGTGAGGATTAATGTAGTTTAACTTCCGCTGGGAGACGTCTTTAATTATGTTACGAGAGTGATTATTACGGGAGTGATTATTACGGGTTTATAGAGTCGGGTGTTACATAAAATACCTAAGGAGCCAATGGTGAATGACCTAGAGAAATGCTCTCAAGGAGTTTATTAAGGGCATATGTATTGTTGGGTGTATTTGCAGGTCAAAGGCATTACTTATGTGGGAAATTCAGTGTTTAAGGTTTATGCAATTTAAGGGCCTAAGAGCCACGTTATTTAAGGGCCTAAGTGCCAAGCAATTTAAGTTATGCACTATAATGTGATGTAGTGTAAATTTTGGTGAAGTTTTGTGTGTGAGAAAGTTCTTGGTGGATTTTAGGTGTTCTTGAATGGAATAAGGTAAAAACCTAAGTGTTTGGGTGTGAGAATATACAAGAGAAGCTATGGCAAAATTTGGAAAATGTGTAAGAAATTCTAAGTGTTTTAAGTAAGTTTTGGTGAACTAGAAGGTGTTAAAGGTGAACAAATGTTTTACTTGGAGAAGTTTGTTTAAGGTTTGGGAATGTTAATGTACAAGGAAGAAGTGATGTTTAGGCAAGATGTGAAAAGGAGATTTAGTTAGTAAGAAAAGAAGTTTGAGAGATGATGTTAAGGTGTACAGGAAACACCTTGGTATAGTGGTCATTATTGGTGAAATACCACTTAGAAATCTTAAGGAGGAAACATTCCAAGTGCTAAGAATTTTGTAAGGAATTTGTGAATGATAAGATGGTTTTGGTGTGTGATTTAAAGAGTTTAGTACATGGCTAAAGGTGTGTTTGATGTGCCAAATGATGTTAGAACACATTAGGAGGCTTGAGGAAAAATTTGGAGAAAGTTTGACAATGTATGGGAAGTTTCTGCACCCGACCTACCCAGGGGACCGACCCCAGTCTGGTACGGTCGGGCTTAAACTGTGAACTTAGATGATCTCAGCAGCCGACCTACCCAGAGGGTGGGTCGGTCGGTGGGTCGTCGGTCGGACCTTAAAAAAATAATAATAATAATAAATTAAATTTTAAGAATGTTAAGTGGTATTAGTGGTATGCCATTAAGAGAGTATTGATGATTAGAAAAATAATTATAAAAGGATTTAAGAGATTAAGTTAAGGAAGATGATTTAAATGTTTAAGGTTATAAAATGATATGTAATGATGGGGATTGACTAGTAATGATGTTATAAGGTTGTTTAAGACATGTTAGGTGGGTTATAATGACAATTTAGTGGGGGAAAAGGTGTATTAAAATGTAAAGGTAAAACAAGTTAAAAAGTGAAGTTATGTAATTAAGTTAACGGGGAAAAATTATAAGCATTAGACTTTGAACAATCATGCTACCCCGATGTTAATAAAAATACATGTAATGTTATCAGTTGTTCGAGAATTGCTCGAGGAACATAAGTGGACATGATAAAGTGGACTTCGGTGACAGGTATGGTTTTCTTGCAACCTGTGTCCTACCGGATTACACCGGCTTGTATGCCAATATATTTTTCTGTATGTTTGCCACGTTATAAGATAAATCATGAAACGAGTTTACAGTCGTTATTGTTGTTGTATGTTTACGTGCCGATACCGGTAACCTCGAATGCGCTTGAAGGGCTAGTTAACCACTATTAGGTAAAACGTAAGAGAACGGTATCCGGTGACAACGTTTCCGACCTAAGGAACGTTCTAACCACGACTATGCGTGAGTTAGTTATGTGATGTTTGTGTGATGTTGTGTGTGAATGTATGACTCTCCTTCCTTGTGTGTGTCTAACAAGACTTAACCCTATGTTGTGATTGTTTAATTAAGTTCTATGTTGAACTTCTAACAAGTGCTAACGGGGAAGTGAGGAGTCCGGTCTGTTCCGGCCACGCGTGTGAGTATGGGGGTCGTTGTCATATCAGGTTCGATCCTCTCCGTATGTTATGGTTGTTTTCCAATTTGGTTTCCAACCTTCCCTTTAGCTTAACCAAGGCTATTACTGACTCACATCGGGCCACAGGGGCATACTATGTTATGTTTGTTCGGTGTGCTTGGATCACTATATCCGCGACACCTTGTGTTAAGTTATCCGTTCATTTAACGAGACGGTAACGAGTTTGTAACGAGCTTATCATGAGACTGGCAACATTCTCTAGGCTCACAGTGTATTAACAATGTTTGGGTCGGTTCCTAAGAGAACCATTCCCGTTATGTTATGTGATGTTGTTGTAATGCAATTTCTATTGCGATGTTATTATGTGCACGTTGAAACGTGAAAGTGTTGTTATGTGTTGTATGGGATGCATGTTATATGTTGTAAAATGTGGAGTATGTGGATCATGGATATGAATCCCAGTTTGTGATAAGAGGCGTTTAAGGATAACCCGAATAACGGGTAAGTGTCGTCTATTAAGGAAGTAGCTCCATTAGAGGAGAAACACTCTAGGGATAATGAATACCATGGGTGACTTATCAAATAAGGATGTATTATCCGTTTATTGAGCCCATTGAGGCGAAATGTTGTGTGTTGTGTGTTTACAGTTGCATGCATGATTTAAATATAATCAACCGCATGCTAAGACGACAATTAGTTGTGCGTGGCCCGGTAGCATGTGGGCTGCGGGATTACCATACCAGCAAAGGTGCTGAGCCCCTTGGGGGCCACCCTTTCTCTTCTTTTCCTATTTCAGGTACAGAGAGCTGGAAGCCGTTCGAGAGTAGGATGGGGTAGACATTGTACATGGGTAATCATGTAAGTTAAATATATACAGTAGGTGTAGTAAGACCGAAGTTGTTATCGGCATCAGTTTGTAAATACTCGGTACTGTTGGAAGGTATGTGTATGTTTTGTTGTTAATGGAAAGGGATAATAATGTGTAGTCGCTCGGGAATCTAGTCCATCAGACCGGTACAATGTTTATGTAATAACCTTGTTAGCCACGTGGGTGGTTAACGGCATGTAACACCAACGAGTTAAGTTATTTGATGAGGTGTGTATTCCGCTGCAGATTGTTGTTATGTGTTTGTTGTTGGATGGGGTGTTACAAAGATAATATCCAAGCACTATCTTCTCACAAAAAGGTGAAAGAGAAACTTACCTAGCATCGTTGCTTCCCTCCCTCGTGAGCACCGGCGAACACGGCCAAGTGTAGGGCCGTTCCAAATCCCACGGCTACCTTCCAAGGGAGTTGTTTTCTTTCTTTACTATTAATTTTTATATTTACTTCATTCCTTATGTATTTCCTTCTCTAATAAACACTGGGGACAATGTTCCTGCCTAGTGTAGGGCAAGGGGACCCCATAAAAACTTTATATTTATATATAAAAAAACACATTTAAGAACATATAACATGTCTAGTTTATCCAATATAATAATTTTTACGTTTATTAACCTTCTACGCAGCTTTTTGCATGTCTTTGTTTGAGATGACATTAGGAAAGGATAATATTTGTTCCCTCAAGAGGTAAGCTTTCTGATGACTTCAAGATGTCGATTTTCACTTCATGATTCTTTTTGTTAACATGAGTATATGACCTTATTTCTAATTTTGTCTTTGATCTACTTTTGGGTAATAGATTTTCTTTCTTTTCAAAATAGTTCAACTCTTGTGGGTAAATATCTTAGATCGGGGTGATGTATTAAAAAAAAGAGAGCTTCAAGAAAAAAAGAAAAAGAAGAAAAAAGCAAGAAAAAAAAGAAGCTTCTTATAAAAAAACATGAAGCATTACGAGGTTGCAAGATTACCTCAAAATAAAAGCAATAACCAAAAGTTTTTCCTTTTGTTTTTCTCCTAAATTCCCCGTTCTTTAATGAAAAAATCATGGATAGATTCGAAACCCTTGAAAAATAGGGCTGAACCAAAAAGAAACCATTGATGAGAGTCTTGGCCACATTCAGAGATGCAATACCCCTTATGTAAAATAACCCATGAGTCCTGGATCCGTTTTGAGATTGATTGTTATTGTCTTATACCCACTAGCATATTTTAGATGGAATGAGAATGAGTAAGTGATGCTTATGAATCAGAGTCAAGTAGTTGAGAAAGAACTATAATTGTCATTATTATGAGTACCTGTTTTGTGCACAAGTAGTTACTCTTTCTTGATTTAATTTTGCTCGAGGACTAGCAAAAGGTAAGTGTAGGGCCTTGATAAGCTGTAGACTTATCATATTTTATAAGCTAGATTCGTAATAATAATAGTAAATTAAGGTTAGAATAAGTAATAATTACGTTATTTTATATGTAAAATGATTTTATATGTTCAGTCTTATGTTTTATGTGTTTTATATGCAAGGAGATAAATTCTACGTCAGCAACTAAGTATTGCCGGATGCGAAGCCGGATTCCTCACGCACGACACAAATGCAAAGTCAAGAGGAGGCAGGCCGGGCATTAAGCCGGATGTTCTGTATCTGGCACAAGCAAGAAGATGCGTTGACTAGCCCGAAGTTAGCAGTTATCTACTGTTAACTAATTTACCAGTGCCGGGTATAGTGCCAGACATCCCTGTCCAGCACAAGTGACTTTTCGCGCCCTGGCGGTTTCGACCGTTACAAGTTCGCGCACGTTTTTAATAGTCATGCTGGATCAAATAGACCCGGTAAGACATCCGACACAAGTGTTTCTGGTGCCTATAAAAGGAGGCCGAATGCTACATTTTGGGGGATCATCTAATATATACTTATACACCCCGAAAATCCTCAATAACGTCCTGAAGTGCTATTGGAGGAAGATCTTGCATCATTTACAAGGAGAAGAAGAAATCGTCATCGTGTTAAGGCTAAGACCATTCTCCTTCCCCCTTTGATTGTTCTTCTTCCATTTAAGTAGAGGATACATTAGAATCATTGGTGGTTACTGATTTGAAGTGGTTCTCTTTGTAAACACACTATGTTTATTCAATAAAAGATATAAGTTCACCTTGGAATTTTGTGTATGTTGCAATTAGGATGAAGTTGCTTTTCCTTCCATTTACTTCAAATTATGACCTTGTTAAGGTAGAAAGGTTGAGGAATTTCAAGTGGTCTTTCTATTTGTCTTTTACAATTTAGAGGATGAAACTTAGGACTTAGAATTAACCATATTATCCTCCCCTTTTCGGTTCGTTGATTACCTAGATATTGTTAGTTTTTTATAACGATTGGGGAGTGCTTAGTTTAGCTTCGAACTGGAAGAGTAATTTGACATTTTGAGAATGTCGGATGGCATACCGGGTGCAAGACGTCCAGCACATTCAAGGTTCTTGTCTTTGTCGTGTGCATCTTGTCCGGCATAATATCTAGCAGTCTCAAGAGTTGGCTAATTTGGAATTTATTCTTTTCTTTGATGATCATTTGTGTTTTTATGACGTTGACCATTCGAATATGGGGCGGATCATTGTAAATACCATTTTAGATTAGGTTTTAGAAAGTTTTCTTAATTTGTACTTTTACACCTTTTCCCCTCTCTTTATTTAGTAATTACCAAGGCTAGGACTAATTTTCTATACAAGTCCCTAGGGTTCGACTTGCTTGGTCTTAATTGCTTCCCTACTACTTTTGACCGGGTTTTGTTTGCTACCCATAGTAGATTGAGTAGGTTTCTATTATTTAAGCTTATGCAGTGCATAGTGCCGGGTATGCTTTACCCGGCACATTCTTGATTTTTCCGCCATTTTAGTTTAATCTTTTGTACGTAATTGTTCAATAAAATACCTACTAGAATCTCTATTAGCAATTTTCTATATGCGGCACGAGTATATACCACGGTTTCTAACTGTAGTATATAGGCAAAATAACCGTGGTTAAAAATATTTTTTGCACTAGTGTTAGCACCTCGTTTAGGCTCGCAATAAGACCTAGTATCATTTCCTTAGGCTCGTGGTAAGACCTAGTACCTCGTTTAGGCTCGCAATAAGACCTGGTATCCATCTTTTAGGCTCGTGATAAGACCCAACACCTCGTTTAGGCTCACAATAAGACCTAGTATCATTCCCTTAGGCTCGTGATAAGACCTACAACTTCGTGTAGGGTCATAGTAAGACCTAGTACTTTCATCAAACATGCTGCATCATAAAGCATTCATCTCATTCATATAGTCGCGTCATAAGACCTACTTGCATTATTTAGGGGCGTATTTAGGGGCATCACAAGACCTGGCGATGAAGAAGTTGGCGAGGTGATGGCAATAAATCCTCCTAGGCTATGTCAACTCATTAGGGAGTAACAACTAGTGGACAGTGGCAATAATTCCCTTTAGTAGTCTAAAAGTTATCCCTGTACCCCAGTTGGTGGGAAGTAGCAATAATTCCCCATATTATACTAACCAGGAGCTTTAGGTTCCCGACACCTCCATGCTCGGTGTAGAGTATCTATTTTAGGTTCCCGACACCTTAAATGCTCGGTCTGGTATATTTACTTTTAGGTTCCCGACACCTTAGATGCTTTGTCTAGTTTATTTACCATTAGGTTCCCGACACCTTAGATGCTCGGTCTGGTTTATTCACTTTTAGGTTCCCGACACCTTAGATGCTCGGTCTTGTTTATTCACCTTTAGGTTCCCGACACCTTAGATGCTTAGTCTTGTTTGTTCACTTTCAGGTTCCCGACACCTTAAATGCCCGGTCTAGTTTACTCATTCTTAGTTTAATCCCCCGTTCACATTCTAGGTAGTTAGCGCTTCATAATAGACCAGCACATTTAGGCTTCTCTCCAAGGTAGTCAGCTCCTTAGAACATCTCGATAGCATTTCATCCCTTTAAGTAGTCAGCGCCTTAGAACAGCTCGACTACATTTCATCACTTTAGGTAGTCAACGCCTTAGAACAGTTTGACATCATTTTCATCCCTGTAGGTAGTCAGCACCTTAGAACAAATTGAGAACATTTTATCATTTCAGGTAGTTAGCGCCTTCGAATAGCTCAACAATATTTCTTCTTATCGCTTAAGTAGTCAGCGTCTTTGAATAGCTCAACACAATCCATTGGCTTTTGATAGCATATAGGGTCTCTTATGGCCCAAGAATTTTTGGGTATCACTCAAACATCAACTAGACTTTTCATTTCCATTACAAAGTCTAGTTGACGAGGGGAAATCTGTTATACCCAAAATTTTGACCCCCCGGGATACAGTCTCTGAGGCATATATGCTACAAAGGGTGTTTTGGTCAAATAGCAAGGAATCCCGGTTCGATCGGCGCGTTTCGGAGTGTTAGTGGCAGCTTAGTCACCCCGAGGGATATTTTTGTAATTTTCAAGGATCCTAAACCACCCCGTAAGCTTTCTCTCTCCTCTGAAAATGACATAAATCAACTTGGAATGCTTTGATATTTTAATATATGATGGAGGATGACATTTGGAGCATAATGTCCTTGGAATTTTGATTTTTTTAATTTTAATTAATTTTATAGCAATTTTCGATTGAATATGACGAGAAATTGAATTCAAAAATATTCCGATATCAAAAAATTCCAATTCCTCTTTACAAAAATCAGAAATGTCATCCTCTACATGTGGTTAAACTTTCATGGTCAAATTTCCATGGGAAGCCACCTATCCAAAACCTCAGTAAACGTCGGTTTTACCGAGCTACATTATCTTTAAGAAAGTATATATAAGGAGCCTTAACTCCTGATCAAAACATAAGCTCAAGAACCCCAATCAATCAAAAAACCTAGCTGTCTCCAAGCACTCACATTTTGAAGCTTCTGAGCACCGAAATTCCACCAAAACTTCATCAAAATCACCTCCTAATCAAGTTTTTCAATCCCTTCCATCATTATAATCATCTAACCACCACAAAACCAACACCAAAGCGTAAGGAATACCTTTAATCACCAACAATCTGAAGCTTAGGTCAAACTCAATCCAAAACTGGGCATCACCGAAGCCTCTGAGGAATCCCGACGTGAACAATCATCTTGAATTCGTAGGTAAAATAGGTTAGAATTCAACTTTTCCAACTCCCCACAACATTATTAGTCATCTGTCAAAATTTGGGATCGAACTGACTTTTTACAGCTCGCGTATTAACATTTGTTTTCACTTCTATCCATTAACTTGTTTGTGTTTTATCAATAATTTGAAGCTAAATATAAATTTTTTGATTACTAACATATTGAAAATCTTTCATGCTACGCATTCATAAATCTTAAGCTAAAAACACCGTCGGGAACAGCCTAAACGACGCCATCTAAGGGTGGTCCGCGCCCACGGACGCCATGTCCAGGGTCCCGGACGCCCTGTCCGTAAGCATGGACGCTCTCGGACGGCGGAGGGAATTTTTATCTTTTCAAAATTAGGGTTTTTTCAAAACATGTCCGGGCCCACAGACGTGATGTCCGTGGCCCCGAACTTTTCAAAATCATGTTTTCTTTTAAATTCAACTTTTATTTCCACTTAGATTAATTAGGGTCTGTGGGTTCAGACATTAGGTCTGTAGCCACGGATAGAGCTAAAATTTGATTAATTTTGACTTCCGAAACCCTAGCTCAGGTAATCTCATTTTTCACATTAATTTTCTGTCAAAAATCCCAAAAAATCGGAAGTCCATGCACTTAGGTTAAAACGACTTCGTAATAAGCCGTAAATAACCAAGTAGAGGAAAAACGACTTCGAATGGTAGTGAAAGTAATTTGAACCCTGAATAGATCGAATACCAAGCCCTTGAACCCGAACTCTCCTTTCCTAATTTACCCTAGGTTAAAATTAGGTGGCGACTCTTAATAGGTTCCAGAGAGCTAACTTAGGTTCTAATAATTAGTGTTATATGACATAGTGCATATACAGAAATTTAAATTGCGCACGAAAGTAAAAAACACTGTAATAAAAGCCATAAATAAACAATTTCGAGTAAAGCCCTCTTTCTTAAAGTTAAACAAGTTAATATTAAGAGTTTGTCCCTAGCATAGTTGCCATTCTATGAGCCTCGATTTTTTAACCCTATCCTATGCTGATTCGAATTGATTAGGACCGGTCGGGTTCTAGGTCCACTTATAACCTAATCTTAATAACTATGTCATAAAACATTAATTATTAAAACCTAAGTTAGCTCACTGGAACCTAATTAGAGTTGCCACCTAATTTTAACCTAGATTAAATTAGGAAACGAGTGTTCGGGTTTGGGGGCTAGGTATTCGACTTATTTAGGGTTCAATTACTTTCATTACCCTTCAAAGTCATTTTTCCTCTACTTAGTTTTATTATGGCTTATTACGAATCGTTTTAACCTAAGTGCTCGAACTTCTTATTTTTTCTGTTTTTAACAATTTTTGACATAAACTTCAGGTGAAATGTGAAAATACCTAAACTAGGGTTTCGGAGGCAAGATAAGGTCGAATTTTGCTTCAGTCCGTGGCCACGGACCTAATGTCTGAACCCACGGACCCCAGTTAACCTAGTTATATAGAAAAGTCGAATCGAAAAGAAAACAAAATTTTGAAAAGTCCAGGGCCACGGACAGGACATCCGTGGGCCCGGACATAAGTTGAAAAACCCTAAAACCTTTGAACATTTTGTTCTCGCCGCAGTCCGAGGGTGTCTGTGGTCTCGGACAGGCCGTCCAAGACCCTGGACAGGCTGTCCGTAGGCACGGACCACTCATGAACGGCGACGTTCTGGTGGTTCCTGGAGGTGTTTTTGACTCAAATTTTATGGTGTGTAGCCTATGAGATTTTAAACAAGTTAGTGTCGAATGAATCCAATTTGAAGCTGAATTTAAGACGAAACTTAGTGCACAAGTTATCAGGTAGAAACAAAGGAAAACACTAATTTAGGAGCCGAAAAAGTTTGATTTGATTCCAAATTTCAACAGAGAGTTAAGAAAGTCGAGAGGAGTTAGGAAACCTGAGCTCTAACCTGTTTTACCTTTGGATTCGAGGTGTTTCTTCACGTCGGGATTCTTCAGAGCCCTTGTGGATGCCGGTTATGGATATTGAAATATTTTTAAATTCATTTTCTCATCAGACTCAATCAGAAATTACTAGAAAATTATTGGAAATTTGAAAAATCAAAATCCAAAGCCATTATGCTCAAAATGGCATCCTCTATCATGGGTTAAAATTTCAAAGAATTTTGAGTTTATTTAAGCCATTTTCATTGGAGAGAGAAAGCTTATAGGGGGCTTATGAGCCTTCAAAGATTACGAAAATGCCCCTGAAGATGACTAAGCTGTCCCTAGCACTCCGGAATGTGCCGATCGAACTGGAAATCCTTGCTACTTGACCAAGCTACCCTTTTAGTACCTGCGCCTTAAGCGACTCTCTTCTGGGGGTTAAAATTTTGTGTATAATAGATTGCCCCCCGTCAATTTGTCTTTGTAATGCGAATGAAAAGACTAGTTGATGCCTGAGTGATGCCCTAAAATTTTGGCCAGTAGTTAGGAAGAAATTAGATTTCTGCTGAAAGTCTAATGGTTGTGCTGTGCTATTATGAGGTGCTAGCTACCTTGAAAATGAGATGAACTGAGAAAAAAGTGTAATGAACCGAGTATTGAAGGTGTCGAGAACCTATGAGTGGAATACAAACGTGGGAATTATATGTATGACATGCTATTGGAGATGGTATGCAAATGATGCTCGGTGCATTTGGGGACCTAAACCCGTGCCAATGCTCCTGGTTGGACCCTATGTGGACTTATTGCCATTGCCCTCCAAACCGGTGCGCAAGGATCACTCCTAGTATAAACCCTGGGGACTTATTGCTTTCGCCCACAATTCGTTGATCCCAAAATAAGCTGACATAAGTAAGGAGGACTTATTGCCGTCACCTCATCAACTTTTAAAGCCAAGGCTTATGCGAGCCTAGGTTATGCAAATGGTATGAAATGTTTAATGACGCAATATGCAAGGTGGGGCTTATGTGTGCCTAAGGATGATTTTATGGAAGGTAGGAAGTGCAAGGTAGGGCTTATGTGTGCTTAAGGATGACTTTATGGAAGGTAGGGCTTATGTGTGCCTAATGTTTATTTCTATGTAAGGGTGCAAGATAGCGCTTACGTGTGCCTAAGTGGGAATGCTAGGTAGGGCTTATGTGTGCCTAAGGATGACTTCTATGTAAGGATGGAAATGCAAGACAGGGCTTATGTGTGCCTAAGGATGATTTTATGGAAGATAGAGCTTATGTGTGCCTAGGAAAAAAAAAGTGTATGGTAGGGCTCATGGGTGCCTGAGGTGTTTTTGTGGTGGTAGGGCTTATGTATGCCTGGGAAGGAAAAAGGTCTATGGTAGGGCTCATGGGTGCCTGAGGTGTTTTGTGGTGGTAGGGCTTATGTGTGCCTGAGGTGAATGGATGTAGGGTAGGTCTTATGACAAGCATGAAGTGAACGGGCGTGGGGTAGGTCTTATGACGAGCCTGAGATTGACTTCTTCTACTCGGGTGAGTTCTTCGACTCGGGTGAGTTCTTCTACTCGGGTGAGTTCTTCTACTCGGGTGAGTTCCTCTACTCAGGTGAGTTCTTCTACTGGGGTGAGTTCTTCTACTCAGTTGAGAATCTGTATCTCTGAAGAATCTGTATCTTTGGCTGAGAATCTGTATCTTGGGCTGAGAATCTGTATCTTTGAAGAATCTGTATCTTCGGCTGAGAATTTGTATCTCTGAAGAATTTGTATCTTCGGCTGAGAATCTGTATCTCTGAAGAATTTGTATCTTCAGGTTTATGACGAGGGGTCTCATATTGAAAGATGAAATGATAATGATTTCATGAAAGTGATTGCGATGAAAAACTGACGGTGGAAAAAGCCAAACGTGACTATGATAAAGACTGAAAATTGATTAAGGCAAGAATTTATTGGAAAATATGCCAACGCGGCAATTCTTGAGAAAAACTCTACTGAAAAAGGAAAGTGATATAATCATTTCCTAACTAGGAATTTCTAATCTGTAATTTATTTATTAGAAGATGAACATGCCGCTTGTGGGAGTGTGTGGTGTTTGTGTGATGGTTAGGACTTATGATAGACCTGTGGTGTATGATGTGAAGGTAAGGGCTTATGTGGGCCTGTGTGGTGGAATTGGTGGTGCCTTATCTTTGGGTCTCGATTGGTGTTGTCATAGCAATTGTTGGAACCAACAATTGCCCTCGGTATTTTTCTTAGGATAATTTGAGCTAGAGTTCATGTCAATCGAGCGGAACGATCGATTGCCCCATGTATTTTCTTTGATAAAACGTGTGAATGAGCCTCGTCCTCACAGGGTCAAGGCTTATGTTTTGATGTGGTGCTTCCTAACCTACACTCGACGTGTTTGGTGTTTGCACTCGTTTTTTGCTTACTGTTACAACTTCTAGACCATTGAATTTGATATTTGATGGATTTACGAATTCGATCTGTTACTTTCATGTGATTAGATACACAATTACCAAGTCAGAAGTCTTTCAAGCTTATAACGTGGTCATGAAGTGTATTGAAAGACAATGGGACCATGGAGGGATATTTGAGGTATGTGGAGCTAAAAGAGGTGACCAAAGCTGCACCTTATGTCTTCCCTCGAATTCATCTTCTTTGTCTTGAAGTCGTCTAGCTACTTCGTGTTGACGTTATTTTCGAGCTTCTGGACTTGAACTTTTGAAGTCGTCGTTTACACCATTTTTCTTATCTTTGTCATTTGGATTTCTTTGAGGCACTTCGCGTTTGCCTTTTTTTATCCTTTCTTGACTTCGCCCTCGGGGTTCTTATGTTTCCTGATTTTGGGCTTTGAGAGTTGTTTCAATGTGAGCTCTTTGGATCCTGTGTCACTCTGGGACCATATTCAGATCACTTCATCATGCTGATAGCGATGTTACTTCTTTGGACTGATGAAAATGCCATCTGAGACTCGGGGTCCTTGCTTTCTTTGGTACCGGGTCGGTAATTCATCGCACGACAGGTTATTTTGTGGAGTTTATAATATCGAAAAGGGATATATGAAAGGCTCAGCGGGGGTGCCTAGGGTTTATGTCAGGAGTCACAAGCTTTTGGCTATGTGGTATTGTACCTAGGTGCTTCGTCATTCCTGGTAATTGTGTATCCGCTCTTTGTTACTGTTCGCAGGTCTAAGTGTAAATTACCAATTATCTCCTTCAATCAGAATTATGCCATTTACCTTACCTTTGAATGTGGTCTCATCGGAGTCATGTAAAAATGACACGCTCATTCACTCATGGTTTTACCACTCAAGTCACTCTCGCGAGATTTTCACTCAGAAACTCGATAACACGTTTGAATGGAAGATGAAAGATGAAGAACGTAAACTCATATTGCCCCCAGTAATGATTTGGGGTTTATGACAACAATTTAAAAGATGTGGATTTGGAACCGCTTTGGGGGTTGTTTGGATGTCTTGGGGTAAGCTGTGGGGTTTGGCAAGGCATTTTCAAAATTTCAGAAACAAAATACAAGTCTTTGCATTCCATTGTCAGGAAATGATTTTTTCATGAACCATTTTCTCAAAAGAAACTTGTGTGAAACAAAATCTTTTTTTTACCATTTAGACTTGAAAAAGTCACCCATTTGTGAACATGAGGAAGAAGATGAATTAACAAACTCGATGCTTCATATTAGTGTTTTGAAAACAATCATTCTTTGAAAACTTTGAGCGATGCATTTGAAAGATGAATGTTTTAGCAAGTTATGTAGTAGAATGCATGTGAACCCTAAGCCTTCTGTTGAATTTGAACACTGCTGAACCGTCTCACGCCTGCACGCTAAGGACTCGAGCTCTCGACCGTTGGGACGTCGCTAAGATAACCGTGATCGCCTTCCTTCTAAACTTCGAGTAGGCTCCATAATATGTTTGAACTAGGAATGCCTATGGGTTATGTAGGAAGTACCTGGGCCTGAGTCTTCTCCAAACTGAGAGTGAAGTGCATGGGCTTAGAGTGACTCCTAGACTAAAGCGGATGTGCAGGCCTGAATAGCCTTAATCAGGAAGTGAAGCAAACAGGCTGAAGGAACCTTGAAGTCTAAGGTTCATTTGATGTTCTTGTTGGGCCTTGAAGCTAGAAACTGGAATGAATGAGTTATGGAAACTATCTTGTATTCAAATGTTTTATGCTATGGGCCGAAATTCTAGATTGAGAGCGAAGCTCAAGGGCCAAAACTATGAATTGGACTACGGGCCCAGATGGAATGAGTTATGAGTGTGGTACTTGGGCCGGAATGATTGGTAAACCAAACTTTAGATTAGAATTTGGGCTGAAACCTGAACGGGTAGTTTTGATTGAACTTGAAAGATGATCCCTAGAGCTAAGATTTTGGGCCAGGGCCCGAAACAAAGAGTCTACCTAGACTAGAATGGTCCGGAATGGTCTACAATGGAAAGGCCTGATTTAATTTCAAGTCTTGTGGATTACTTCAAGTTTTGATGAATTTTTATGGGCCTAGAACTAAGTGTATAATTCAAATTGGACCGAAAGAGAAATAACCTAGATGTAAAGTTTTGGGCCAAAGCCCAAACAAATGACTCACACATTTAAACCAACAGGGCCTTTGGGACGCAAATAATTAAGCCGCGAATTTCGGGTTGGGCAGAGTTGATGCAGGAAAAGTTCCTATCAATTTCTAGGCTGGTAGTGGGCTGGTCGTACAAGCAAACAAGGGCCACCTAAATTCAACATGTCCTCACTAAACGCTTAAATTAAACCGGGTATGGATCGATCCGTAGAGGTGCTTGGGGTGTGGGCCCAGGTTACCACAAAAGAATAGGGCTTGCATGATATTCTCTTCGAGCTTCCCCACTCTTTTCACATCACCTGAAGGTGTGCGTCTACAGTCGGGTCTTTGAATGACCAAACAAGGCTATGTAATGACACAACCAGGAAAATGCTTGGGGCTAAAGCCCAAGTATTAAGGAGATGTGGTTTAACGACATCCTCCTCTTTTCCCCCACTTATTCACATCACCTAAAAAGGTGTAAGTCCCTGACAGGGGACCCTAAAGCGGGTCCTGGGGTGAAACCGGCTTGCGTGGACCCTCACTCTCATATAATGCATATACAGAAATTTAAATTGCGCACAAAAGTAAAAAAACACCGTAATAAAAGCCATAAATAAACAATTTCAAGTTAAGCCCTCTTTCTTAAAGTTAAACAAATAAATATTAAGAGTTTGTCCCTAGTAGAGTCGCCATTTTCTGAGCCTCTATTTTTGAACCCTATCCTATGTTGATTCGAATTGATTAGAATCCGGTCAGGTTCTAGGTCGACTTATAACATAAGCTTAATAACTATGTCATAAAAGATTAATTATTAGAACCTAAGTTAGCTCACTGGAACCTAATTAGAGTCGCCACCTAATTTTACCCTAGATTAAATTAGGAAAGGAGAGTTCGGGTTCGAGGGCCTGGTATTCGACTTATTTAGGGTTCAATTACTTTCATTACCCCTCGAAGTTGTTTTTCCTCTACTTTGTTTAATTACGGCTTATTACGAGTCGTATTAACCTAAGTGCGTGAACTTCTGATTCTTTTTTTGTGTTTTGAATATTTTTTGAAAGAAAATTAAAGTGAAATGTGAAATTACCTAAACTAGGGTTTCGGAGGCAGGATAAGGTTGAATTTTGTTTCCGTCCATGGCCACGGACCTAATGTCCGAACCCACGGACCCCAGTTAAACTAGTTATGCAGAATAGTCAAATAAAAAAATAAAACAAAATTTTGAGAAGTCCGGGGCCACGGACAGGACGTCCGTGGGCCCAGACATTAGTTGAAAAACCCTAAAACGTTTTAAAATTTAGTTCCTGCCGCGGTCCGAGGGTGTCTGTGGCCTCGGACAGGCCGTCTGAGACCCCGGACAGGCTGTCCGTTGGCACAGACCACCCTCGGACGGTGGCGTTCTGGTGGTTCCTTGCAGTGTTTTCGTCTCAAATTTTATGGGTGTGTAGCCTATGAGAGTTTAAACAAGTTAGTGTTTTAATGAATCCAATTTGAAGCTGAATTTAAGATGAAACTTACTACCCAAGTTATCAGGCAGAAAGGAAGGAAAACACTAATTTAGGAGCTGAAAAAGTTCAATTTGATTCCAAGATTCAATAAAGAGTTAATGAAGTCAAAAGGAGTTAGAAAACCTGATCTCTAACCTGTATTACCTTTAGATTCGAGTTGTTTGTTCACGTCGGGATTCTTCGGAGGCCTCGTGGATGCCGGTTCTGGATTGATCTAGGTCGACCCAAGCTTCTGACCCCTTGCTGTTCTTGATGTTCTTCATGCTTTGATGGTGTTTTGGTGAAGGTTTGATGATTGTTAATGTTGTGGGAGTTGAAAAATGCGTTTAGATGATGATTTTGGAAGGTTTTTCATGTGATTTCGGTGCTCGGGTGTGTGAAAACGTGGGAGACTTGTGACGGCTGGGTTCTCTGACTTTCTAGGGTTCTTGGAGCTCTGGTTTGATCAAGGGATAAGGTTTCTTAAATAGGTCTCACTAAAGATAGAAAAAATTCGGTATAAACCGAGATTTATCGATGTTTTAGCTCAAAGGCTTCCTAAAGGAATTTGACCATGAAATTTTAACCATGTGTAAAAGGATGATATTTCTGCTTTTTCCAAGATGGAATCTAATTTTTTGGATATTGGATTATTTTTAAATTCATTTTCTCATCAGATTCAATCAGAAATTACTAGAAAATTATTGGAAATTCGAAAAATTAAAATTTCAAAGCCATTATGCTCAAAATGGCATCCTCTGTCATGGGTTAAAATTTCAAAGCATTTGAGTTGATTTAAGCCATTTTTAGAGGAGAGAGAAAACTTATAGGGGGCTTAAGAGCCTTGAAAAATTACGAAAATGCCCCTGAAGATGACTAAGTTGTCCCTACCACTTCGGAATGTGCCGATCGAACTGGAAATCCTTACTACTTAACCAAGCTACCCTTTTAGTACTTGCGCCTTAAGAGACTCTATTTCGGGAGGTTAAAATTTTGGGTATAACACATAGTTATTAAACTTAGGGTATAAGTGGACCTAGAACCTAATCAGATCCTAATCAACCCGAATCAATATAAGATAGTGGTTCAAAATCAAGGCTCACGAGCTTCATTGGAATTTCAAAGATCCGTGAACACCAAGCCTTCATTATCAGAACATTGCATAGGATGGGCCATTTATGCCAACCAAATCGTTGTTTGTTACGAGCTCCTGACCACCAGTAATTGAGCACAATGCTTTGAATCTAATTTAGCAGCGATACTAGAAGGCAGATGACACTCATGATATATGAAGAAATAGCTTTGAGAACTGATTTAATGAGGATCGTTCTACCTGCTTGTGAGACCAACACTCTCCCATCAATGAACCTTCTTATTAACCTTATCCCTAATATGGTGGATAACTTGTCTTGTGTTGTACCTACCGTACTCAGGTAACCCAGGGAAAGGCCAAGGTTTGGGACTCCCTTAACACTTCAAATTTTGGTTACGCTACTTCTCAGAGATGTTTGAATCAGTTGAGAACATGATTCCGAACTTTAACACATTAATGCTCTACCCAAAAGCTTCCTGGAAGTCTTCCACCAAGTTCCACATTTGCCTGACATTAATTGGAGTAGCCTTGCCAAAGAGGACACAGTCATCTATGAAAAATAGGGAGGGGATATCAAACCCTAGCCCCCTAAGAGAGGATCCTCTAATATAGCTTGAGACGGCTGCGGTATGCAAGCTGAAGGATTGCCACACACCAGACAAATAGAAAAGGGAAAGATGATCCCCTTGGCGTAAGCCTTTGAGGGTAGAAAACTTCACCAAGGTTCCCATAAATAAGAATGAAGAAGGACACCGAGGTAATGCACTTCCTAACCACTCTGATATAATTCTCATGGAATCTTATGCTTTTAAGGAAGAACAAATGACCACTCAATACGATCAAAAGCTTTCGACATATTTAACTTTAAAGCAAAATGACCCATCATCTTAGCTTTAGATTTTGCATTGAAAGGATACACTCATGAACTAGGATGGTATTGTCAAAACTGAGCTTCCCGGGACAAAGACACCTTGATCTTCTAAGATGACATATTGGATCACTTTCTGCAAGCGATTGGCTATAACCTTGGAGATAACCCTGTAAATGGTATTATAGAGAGAAACCGGTATGAATTCCTTCATATCTGAGGCGGTTGACTTCTTTGGGATCAAAGTGATGTGGGTGTGATTTAGGTTGTTTAGAATGGAGTTAGTATTGAAGACTTTTAAGGCCGCATTAATAAAATTTATTCCAATGATGTATTATAAAGTTTTGATGAACACACTGTTAATTCCATCAGGACTAGGAGCCTTTGTGGGCTTCATTTCCTTCAGCGTCTGAATGACTTCTTCACGATCAAATGGCATGGCCAAATAGTCCTAAAGATTAGAGGGGACTCTATTACTCATGCACGCCAACAAGTGTGGGTCCGGGGCTAGGTAGATTGTAGTGAAGAGACCCTCAAAGAAGTTCCTTGCCACTCCCTCAATGCCATCCCAATCGGAGAAGCTATCTCTGGTTTCATTTCTCAGCTCAAGGATCGTGTTCTTTCTCCTTCTCGATTGGACCTTGTTAAATAGTAGAAGATGTTTCTATCTCCTTCCTTCAGCCATTAATGTCTTGCTCACCGAACCCATCTGGTCTCTTGCCTGAATAGAAGCCTGTCAAGTTCCTGATTAAGTGATCCAACTATTTGAGGGATTTAGGAGATGAGACACGTTGGTCACTAGATCAATCTCCTCTCAGAGCTCAAGAATTCTTTCATTTTCTCTTTTGAAAAAGTTTCTTCCCCAAGCCTTAAGAGCTCTATTTGAAATACCCCGAACTTAAATATAGGGATTAAAATTAATCTAATACGTATTTAAGGGCCTAATGGTACCTAATTAATATTGGTAAGGAGAATAAATCCAAAAAGAAATAAAGAAACGCTTAAAAAGCGAAAAACGCTAAATAAGCGTTAAAATAACCATAGGAGGTATGAGACCTCGGTTAGCGTATTATATGGATTCCAAAGGTTTAATAAGACCTAAATAATATATGGGAACAACTCCCGAAGAAAATGGATCCAAATAATGAATTAAAACGCTAATAGAACCTTAAAACGCGTTTTTCGAGGTAACTGGGGAAAACGTGTCTTTAAGCGGGTCAAATAGACTCGTAACAATTTTGGTCAACTAAATAATCATTAATAAATATTAGTGAAGCTTAGAACCAATAAAATCAATAAAACGAGCAATTAATAAGAACTGTCAAAAACGGGAAGTTGTAGGGTAGAAACATAAATAACCAAAACTTATGTGTCCAATATTGTAAATAGAATTCTAAAACCCACATGGGCTGTGTGTGTCACGATTTGCTCTCTCTCTCACACACTCTCTATTCTCTTTTTATTCACAAAAGACAAAAGCATTTCAAAAGCAAAAAGTAACATATATTACTTTACCACTCACACACTCTCTCTCCTATCCTCTCATTTCCTCACTCACGTAGCAGCCCCTTCCCCCTCACTCTCTATTTCTTTCTTCCTTCTCCAGCGACAGCCATGGAGGAATGAACAAACCCACACAAAACATCACTTCTCCCCTCTTGTTACTACCTCAAATCTCCTCCAAAAATTACAAAACTTGTACCATTGGAATCCTCTCATCAAGAGCTACATTCCTATCTTTTCAAAAATCGAAAACAACAACTTTCATCTCCATGGGTATGGAGCATTTGGAGTTTCAAGACCACCATTAGAACCACCTCTTCCTCCTTGTCATTTTAAGGTAAAAATCTTCTTGAAACTCCTTTGTTTTTCTAGCCTCATGGGCAAAACGAAAATGAAGCTAAAACCTTGTTTGGTTTCTTTGCACTCTAGCCGATTTTGGCTTGTTGAAGGAGTTGGAAATCTTGTTCTTGAACCACTCAAAGCTTCCTTTGCACCCTTGCAAGGTAATGTGATTTCCTAAACCCTAGAATATACCTTAAGCTTCAAAGATGGTTAGGGGTTAGTTTTGTATTGAATGGTGGTGTGTATGGGTTGTAGTGTTAGAGAATTTAATCTACAAAACCGGTGGGAAGGAAAAGAAAGAAGAGAAGAAGAAAGAAGAAGAAAGGAGAAGCTAGTAAAGAACAAGGTAAATTGCACTCTTTTGTGGAGTCTTGTAAATGTTTTATGTAACAGTTTTTAGTAGTTTAAAATGTGCGATGTATAATGATAATGAGTAGTAGTGAAATGGGTAAGAGAACTTAAATGTTTTAAAGCTTTAAAAGTTGATTCCAAAACCTGTATAAACCTTAAGGAAAGAAATGGGAATGTGCAGGAAATTATTGAGTGATAATGGGTAGTATTGTGTTGGAGAGTTTGGTATATTGATGCTGTTTACAAACAGGTGAAATGAGCAATGAATGAGGTTATGAGTAGTAGGTATGTTGAAGTATGATTAGTAAGGTAATGTAGCTGTTTTGGAACTTTTAAAGGATGATTAAAAGCTTGGGAAAACATTGGGTAATGAGTATGTATGTGCAGGAAAAATATTGTGGTATATTGTGTGGAATGATGTGTGACTTGATTTGGGGAATTGGAATGAATGTGTGAGCTGAAAATGTATGTGGGCAATGTTAGAAATATATGGGAACCTATGCCCAAATTTTTATGGAAATTGAAGGGCTTAGATGAGGAGGAGGAAGGGATAACCTATGTGGTGACTAAGTGTATCTGGAGAGTTTAAGTGAGTAGTTTAGTACTTTGTAACAGATTTAGAATAGGAGTTAAGTAATGGGATGGAGCTAGGATTGAGGCAATGCATTGAGGATGTTAGGAGTATCATTAGTAGAGGGAGTATTGAATGGTAAAGATTTAAGGAAAAATCTGTAGCATTGTGAAAGAAGAAAACTGTAACAGAGAAGAGAATAACAGTGGAAAAATCTGTAAGTGAACAGATATTGACAAAGGAGTTTAGAGAGTGGTTTAGGCTAGTTTAAAATGCTTAAACAAAGTTAAAACATGCTAGATTATATGTAGAAATATTAAGGAAGAGATTGGTAGAAGTTTGGAATTGAAACAAACTCAAAAACTTATATATGTTGCAATACTGTAACTAGTCCGGGTTTGCAAACCAGCACACAAACCCGGACTAGCCTTAAAATTCGACAGAAAGTTTTACAAAGGGATGGTCCGGGTTTACAAACCAAGATACTAACCCGGACCACCCCAAAAATACACCCGTAACATACCAAGACAAGTTGTCCGGGTTTGCAAAGTAGCACACAAACCCGGACGATGTCAAAAACTCACCCGTAACATTTCCAAACAGATGGTCCGGGTTTGTATATAGGGATGTAAACCCGGACCATGCATTTATTTCACCCGTATGTTGTTCCAGAGCGAGTTGGTCCGGGTTTGTAAACCCGGACACCAACCCGGACCAACACAAATTTCCTCCAGAATGTATTTTAAAGCTTAAGTAAGGATGGGTAATGATGGGTAATGATATTATAAGTTAATTAAGACATGATTAATGATGTTTAATGGTCATTAAGGCTATAAACATGCTTAGAAAATAATTGTAAGTAAGTAACTTAAGTAAATGTATTTAAGTAATAAAGGGTTAGTGAGTATAAACTAGGAAACTTTAGGAAAGTAATCGGTAAGGTTAATTATGGATAATTAACCATCAAAATGTATGTATGTGATAGGATTCAAATAGTTGAACACCGAAGAGAGTCGGTGAGTCCAAGGTCAACGGTGAAAGGTATGATTTCTTCATGCCCTGTATCCTAATCTGGTTACCCCGATTTGTGTGCTTATTTGACCACCTAATAAGATAAATGCACGAATCGGATTATATTGCACTTACTTGTGCTTGTTTACATTGTTCTCGATATTTGTCTTGAACAATAGTTTGTATAATTCATGAAATATATGAATGATGATGATGTGTAATTGTACCTTGTAGTGTACTTGTATATTGTAATGTATTTGTATGGATGTGTATATGAATAATGTATTGTGTATGTGGTTGGATGTTGACTTCTACTAATTCCTAACTACCTAACTCCTAACTTAAGTGAGTAAATTGGAATGAGTAGAAGTCCGATATAGCTTCGGCCACGCGTGAGGATGCGGAGTCACAAGAGGTTGGCTGCAATTCTTGACTCTTAAACTGGTCCGCGGCCCAAATCCCTTAAATGGGTAGCATCCCGGATTGGTGAGTCAAGTAAATCCCGGAGGTGGGACGGAGTAGTCCCTAGGGCCGGAGGTCCCGACGACTTAACATGAGTAAGAGTAAGAGTAAGTAAGTATGTATGAGTATGAGTATGAGTATGTATGCGTATGTATGGAGTAACGAGTAAAAGAGTAATCTCCACCCGATTAACCCGGGTGGACCAATGAAGCTAACAAGTATTGTATATTGTGTATGTAATGTGTATGTGTAATTCGGAAAAAGGTAAGTATGTATTGGATGGTTTATGTTGTACTTCTGGTATGTAATGAAGTGTATGTATGTGTGTATGTCTTACGTAATGTATTGTAATCTAATGTATAAGAGCATTTATGCATGTATGTTTGTATGAAAATGAACTGCATGTATTCGACCAAGTGGTCGGCGTACCCTCACTAGTACGCGGGGTATGCGGTTATCATGTGCAGCGAAAGCTGACCCCCTAGAGGGAACGTTTTTAGTGTGCAGGTACCGAAGCGGATGTGGTCACGGTAAGAGACCGGAGGCACACCCTTGTATTTAGAAGCAAGTAGCTTGTGAGGAACGGGTAGTAAGTAGTCTCTTAGTGAGTACGTATGAACTTGGAAGAGGTAGTATACTTGTATAAGGATCTTAGTAAACTCGGTATGTGGATTATATTGTATTGTATTTAAAGTATTGTATCGAATGGAAGATTGTAGCATTTATTGGTATACGGAGTGTGTATGGTAGGTATGTAACCCTCGGGATTCCGGTCCATCAGACCGATGCTGTATGTAGAAGAAGTAGTCTTGTTAGTCACGTGGGTGACTAACGGCATTGTATCACCCCCATTATGTAAGTATGTATCCGCTGCGTGTATCTGATGTGTAAGGAGATTGGACAGTAAGCACAGCATTAATGGTAGGGGTGTTACACTATTACATTTGATGACTTTCTCCACATAGTCACCCCTTCTAGAGTTCATTGTTTCATTCCAAATTATGTTAACTATTCTCCTACAATCGCGATCATCAGCCCATCAATTTTTAAAGTTGAAACGTTTGCATTTTTGCCACCTTGATGGATTGATGATCAGCTTGATAGGACATTGGTCGGATCACCCCCATCGTAAGTGGAAGTTACATGCACTAAGGAACCGATACTACCAATCAGGGGTAGCAAGAAAGCAGTTAAACCGACTCTCGACATTATGGATGCTTGATCTTCGGTTGTTGAAGGTATAAATGTCCCATATGAATCCAAGGTCTGAGATATTATAGTAGGTCAAACAAGTTATGAAGGCTCTCATATACGCTCGATTACGTTAGCCTCTTCCTATCTGCTCATTGTTGTTCATTACCTCATTAAGGTCTTCAAAGACTTGACATGGTAAAGCCTGCGGTGAACTATGCTGGCACAACATGTTCCAAGTTCGTCATCGATCACTAGAGGCCACCTAACCATAAATCCTTGAGCATCTACAGCCTGATCCGAAACTGCCCTCAATCTAGTAGTCATTGTGGTGTGCTGAAGAGGACTTCACTCTGAGAAGGATGGACTTCCTTCAGAACAAGGCCAACTCACCACTTCTTCCTTCGTTATCCACCACAAAAGCCTGGTGCCCACGAAGGCGATGACAAACTCTAGCCATTTCATGACCAGCAAGCTCGGTTCCATCCAGAACCCAACATAAAGACGAAGGACTTCCTAACCCTCTACAATTCAGTGAGAGGTAGAAATCTTCCTCTCATAATAAAATGATCAACATGCATAAATTGTTAAGGCCATTGGCGCCAACCAAAACAAATCACCCCTAATGGGTCTGAACGACAATATCAAGCAATCACAGTCCTTTTCGCTCAGAAAAGTTCTGCAAAGCAATAAAGATGATTTGAGTATAGTGTATACCCGAATAGAGAAATCAAAACAGCAAGGCTTCAAAAATTGCTAATGGGAATATCAAATGTGGGCATTGGATTCAAGGGAGTCACCTTGAAATCTAGGATTGAGAAGCATGCATGTGATTGGTGACAATGAAACAGGAGAGGGAAGTTGGTTGACAGTGGAGCTCTGGCACAGGGGTCAATGGGATTAATGTATTTGAGGAGACGGAAGAAATAGGAAGGGCTCGTGTGGCATGTTCTCCTAACCCATTATACTTACCGTTGTGTGCTTGAGACTGCTGTCATCTTGTTCAAACTACAAAAAGTCATGTATACAACAACATGCTCTCACCTCCTCCCCGAAGTTGTACTCCCTTCTGTTCTCAATATATGATTTTTTGGGTTCTCTCACTCTATTTCTGTAGCCTTTGTTATCATCTACTTTTCAATTATTTCCCTCAAATTTTATCTCACAAATATAATTTTCAAATTACTTCAATTCTCAATACAAAAAGTACGGGTAAATTGGTCTACTTTTTTCTCTTTAATTCTTGTACCCACACCTAGGAAATCATATATATAGAACATAAGGGAGTATGTAAGGACAAACTTTCCTCATGTACCAAGGAGAGAGAAGCTCTCAAGGGAGGGGGGACACTCCTTCCTCCCCCCACCCCATTCTTTCTTTTCTATTTCTAGCTTCTTTCTTCAAATTTTCCCTCAAATCTCCCCTGAATCACTCCTTAAATAATTTAGATTTTGCTACCATAGCCGATCTCATCAAGAGCATTAATTTGAGCACAATTTCTTGTGTGTTATACCCAAAATTTTGACGCTCAGGAAGGGCTCAAGCGCAGATATGCGAAGACAAGGGCAAAACGGTTAAAATGCACCAAGACCTGATTTTCTAAGGACATTGTCGGGACTTTCTATTTTCATATGACTTGATCATCATCTCCAAACATTTTCCAAATACCATAGTCATTATGAAAGGCATTTCTTAATTTCCTAGATGATATTTATTTAGGAAATTTAACTTTTAATTCATATTATAAGTTAATTTACACAGGAAATAGCCACAAAATAGTAATAACAAGGTTTCCAAAAATGAAAATAAAATTTTCACATGTTTAGCATGACTACATACATTCATAAACTTGAAATTATTTTATTTGGAACCTTAGCCCAAAATTTAAAAGAGAAATTCAATCATTCTTGCAATTTTCCCTCTCCTTTGGAAAATACCCAAATAATCCCAAATGTCATGAAATTTTAAGACAAGATCGAGAAAGATTTTTAGAGACTAACACCGTTAGAATTTCATAATTTTGACTTTTCAATTGTAAGTTATGAATTAGGGGAGATTCCAGATTGTGAGATTTTTATCTAATCAGTTATTTATCAAAATAACCCTATTCCAACTCTCAAAATTCCTAAAATTATTCCTTTATATTTGGTTAAAATTTCAAAAAATTTAACGGCCCGTGCATATTTTAGAAAATCAGGTTTCTCTTAGAACACAAATCAGGGTTTTAGATAAAAATTTGTTCTATCAATTTGGTCATGCTCTTTCTATAGAAGGACCTTCCCAAAAACGACTTAGGGCAGAGAAGAACATTCCCAAAGTCAGAAAACACCGCCGTCGACCTACTTCCCACGTTTTAGCACTCTCAAGCCTCAAATCAATACAGAAACTCTGCTGAATCACCCTGAAATCACCCAAAACACATTCTTTCTTATCCTATCGAGCTTCAAAACACCCAAAATACTGAAACAAAATGTGGTTAACAACACAAGGAAGAAGGGTTCAGAAGCTTAGGTCAAAGGTGAACCGGATTGGTCATCAACGAAGCTTTCAGAGATTCCCGACGTGAAAAAACAATTAATATCCGAAACCAAAAAGGTTAGAAACAAAATTTTCTAACTCTTATGATATCAATACACTTCTGGTTGAAACTTCTAATCAAATTGACTTTTCCTTGCTTCTGAATTAAGGTTTGTTTGTGTTTCTTCCTTCTTACTTGTTTGTTACGTTTCTTCTTAAATACGAACTCAAATTGAATTCTTTCATTCACTAACTTGTTTGGAGCTTTTAGGCTACCTACCCATAAATGTTAAGCCAAAAACACAACCAGGAACAGCCCAAACGCTGTCGTCCGAGGGCGGTCCGCACCTACAGACGCTAAGTCCGGGGTCCTGGGCGCCCTGTCTATAAGCCCGGACACCCCCGGACGGTTACATTGTTCTCGATATTTGTCTTGAACAATAGTTTGTCTAATTCATGAAATATATGAATGATGATGATGTGTAATTGTACCTTGTAGTGTACTTGTATATTGTAATGTATTTGTATGGATGTGTATATGAATAATGTATTGTGTATGTGGTTGGATGTTGACTTCTACTAATTCCTAACTACCTAACTCATAACTTAAGTGAGTAAATTGGAATGAGTAGAAGTCCGATATAGCTTCGGCCACGCGTGAGGATGCGGAGTCACAAGAGGTTGGCTGCAATTCTTGACTCTTAAACTGGTCCGCGGCCCAAATCCCTTAAATGGGTAGCATCCCGGATTGGTGAGTCAAGTAAATCCCGGAGGTGGGACGGAGTAGTCCCTAGGGCCGGAGGTCCCGACGACTTAACATGAGTAAGAGTAAGTAAGTAAGTATGTATGAGTATGAGTATGAGTATGTATGCGTATGTATGGAGTAACGAGTAAAAGAGTAATCTCCACCCGATTAACCCGGGTGGACCAATGAAGCTAACAAGTATTGTATATTGTGTATGTAATGTGTATGTGTAATTCGGAAAAAGGTAAGTATGTATTGGATGGTTTATGTTGTACTTCTGGTATGTAATGAAGTGTATGTATGTGTGTATGTCTTACGTAATGTATTGTAATCTAATGTATAAGAGCATTTATGCATGTATGTTTGTATGAAAATGAACTGCATGTATTCGACCAAGTGGTCGGCGTACCCTCACTAGTACGCGGGGTATGCGGTTATCATGTGCAGCGAAAGCTGACCCCCTAGAGGGAACGTTTTAGTGTGCAGGTACCGAAGCGGATGTGGTCACGGTAAGAGACCGGAGGCACACCCTTGTATTAGAAGCAAGTAGCTTGTGAGGAACGGGTAGTAAGTATCTCTTAGTGAGTACGTATGAACTGAAGAGGTAGTATACTTGTATAAGGATCTTAGTAAACTCGGTATGTGGATTATATTGTATTGTATTAAAGTATTGTATCGAATGGAAGATTGTAGCATTTATTGGTATACGGAGTGTGTATGGTAGGTATGTAACCCTCAGGATTCCGGTCCATCAGACCGATGCTGTATGTAGAAGAAGTAGCCTTGTTAGTCACGTGGGTGACTAACGGCATTGTATCACCCCCATTATGTAATATGTATCCGCTGCGTGTATCTGATGTGTAAGGAGATTGGACAGTAAGCACAGCATTAATGGTAGGGGTGTTACACTATTACATTTGATGACTTTCTCCACATAGTCACCCCTTCTAGAGTTCATTGTTTCATTCCAAATTATGTTAACTATTCTCCTACAATCGCGATCATCAGCCCAGCAATTTTTAAAGTTGAAACGTTTGCATTTTTGCCTCCTTGATGGATTGATGATCAGCTTGATAGGACATTGGTCGGATCACCCCCATCGTAAGTGGAAGTTACATGCACTAAGGAACCGATACTACCAATCAGGGGTAGCAAGAAAGCAGTTAAACCGACTCTCGACATTATGGATGCTTGATCTTCTGTTGTTGAAGGTATAAATGTCCCATATGAATCCAAGGTCTGAGATATTATAGTAGGTCAAACAAGTTATGAAGGCTCTCATATACGCTCGATTACGTTAGCCTCTTCCTATCTGCTCATTGTTGTTCATTACCTCATTACGGTCTTCAAAGACTTGACATGGTAAAGCCTGCGGTGAACTATGCTGGCACAACATGTTCCAAGTTCGTCATCGATCACTAGAGGCCACCTAACCATAAATCCTTGAGCATCTACAGCCTGATCCAAAACTGCCCTCAATCTAGTAGTCGATGTGGTGTGCTGAAGAGGACTTCACTCTGAGAAGGATGGACTTCCTTCAACAAGGCCAACTCACCACTTCTTCCTTCGTTATCCACCACAAAAGCCTGGTGCCCACGAAGGCGATGACAAACTCTAGCCATTTCATGACCAGCAAGCTCGGTTCCATCCAGAACCCAACATAAAGACGAAGGACTTCCTAACCCTCTACAATTCAGTGAGAGGTAGAAATCTTCCTCTCATAATAAAATGATCAACATGCATAAATTGTTAAGGCCATTGGCGCCAACCAAAACAAATCACCCCTAATGGGTCTGAACGACAATATCAAGCAATCACAGTCCTTTTCGCTCAGAAAAGTTCTGCAAAGCAATAAAGATGATTTGAGTATAGTGTATACCCGAATAGAGAAATCAAAACAGCAAGGCTTCAAAAATTGCTAATGGGAATATCAAATGTGGGCATTGGATTCAAGGGAGTCACCTTGAAATCTAGGATTGAGAAGCATGCATGTGATTGGTGACAATGAAACAGGAGAGGGGAAGTTGGTTGACAGTGGAGCTCTGGCACAGGGGTCAATGGGATTAATGTATTTGAGGAGACGGAAGAAATAGGAAGGGCTCGTGTGGCATGTTCTCCTAACCCATTATACTTACCGTTGTGTGCTTGATACTGCTGTCATCTTGTTCAAACTGCAAAAACTCATGTATACAACAACATGCTCTCACCTCCTCCCCGAAGTTGTACTCCCTTCTGTTCTCAATATATGATTTTTGGGTTCTCTCACTCTATTTCTGTAGCCTTTGTTATCATCTACTTTTCAATTATTTCCCTCAAATTTTATCTCACAAATATAATTTTCAAATTACTTCAATTCTCAATACAAAAAGTACGGGTAAATTGGTCTACTTTTTTCTCTTTAATTCTTGTACCCACACCTAGGAAATCATATATATAGAACATAAGGGAGTATGTAAGGACAAACTTTCCTCATGTACCAAGGAGAGAGAAGTCTCAAGGGAGGGGGGACACTCCTTCCTCCCCCCACCCCATTCTTTCTTTTCTATTTCTAGCTTCTTTCTTCAACATTTTCCCTCAAATCTCCCTTGAATCACTCCTTAAATAATTTAGATTTTGCTACCATAGCCGATCTCATCAAGAGCCTTAATTTGAGCACAATTTCTTGTGTGTTATACCACAAAATTTTGACGCTCAGGAAGGGCTCAAGCGCAGATATGCGAAGACAAGGGCAAAACGGTTAAAATGCACCAAGACCTGATTTTCTAAGGACATTGTCGGGACTTTCTATTTTCATATGACTTGATCATCATCTCCAAACATTTTCCAAATACCATAGTCATTATGAAAGGCATTTCTTAATTTCATAGATGATATTTATTTAGGAAATTTAACTTTTAATTCATATTATAAGCTGATTTACACAGGAAATAGCCACAAAATAGTAATAACAAGGTTTCCAAAAATGAAAATAAAATTTTCATATGTTTAGCATGACTACATACATTCATAAAACTGAAATTATTTTATTTGGAACCTTAGCCCAAAATTTAAAAGAGAAATTCAATCATTCTTGCAATTTTCTCTCTCCTTTGGAAAATACCCAAATAATCCCAAATGTCATGAAATTTTAAGACAAGATCGAGAAAGATTTTTAGAGACTAACACCGTTAGAATTTCATAATTTTGACTTTTCAATTGTAAGTTATGAATTAGGGGAGATTCCAGATTGTGAGATTTTTATCTAATCAGTTATTTATCAAAATAACCCTATTCCAACTCTCAAAATTCCTAAAATTATTCCTTTATCTTTGGTTAAAATTTCAAAAAATTTAACGGCCCGTGCATATTTTAGAAAATCAGGTTTCTCTTAGAACACAAATCAGGGTTTTAGATAAAAATTTTGTTCTATCAATTTGGTCATGCTCTTTCTATAGAAGGACCTTCCCAAAAACGACTTAGGGCAGAGAAGAACATTCCCAAAGTCAGAAAACACCAGCCGTCGACCTACTTCCCACGTTTTAGCACTCTCAAGCCTCAAATCAATACAGAAACTCTGCTGAAATCACCCCGAAATCACCCAAAACACATTCTTTCTTATCCTATCGAGCTTCAAAACACCCAAAATACAGAAACAAAATGTGGTTAACAACACAAGGAAGAAGGGTTCAGAAGCTTAGGTCAAAGGTGAACCGGATTGGTCATCAACGAAGCTTTCAGAGATTCCCGACGTGAAAAAACAATAAATATCCGAAACCAAAAAAGGTTAGAAACAAAATTTTCTAACTCTTATGATATCAATACACTTCTGGTTGAAACTTCTAATCAAATTGACTTTTCCTTGCTTCTGAATTAAGGTTTGTTTGTGTTTCTTCCTTCTTACTTGTTTGTTACGTTTCTTCTTAAATACGAACTCAAATTGAATTCTTTCATTCACTAACTTGTTTGGAGCTTTTAGGCTACCTACCCATAAATGTTAAGCCAAAAACACAACCGGGAACAGCCCAAACGCCGCCGTCCGAGGGCGGTCCGCACCTACAGACGCTAAGTCCGGGGTCCTGGGCGCCCTGTCTATAAGCCCGGACGCCCCCGGACGGTGGCAGAACAATTTTATTTTCAAAATTTAGGGTTTTTCAACTTATGTCTAGGCCCACGGACGCCTTGTCGATGGCCCCGGACTTTTCAAAATTGTGTTTTCTGTTTAATTCGAATTTTATCTTTACGTAGATTAACTAGGGTCCGAGGGTTTGGACATTAGGTCCATCACCATGGATGAAATCAAAATTTGACCTAGTTGTGCCTCCAAAACCCTAGTTTTGGTAATTTCAAATTTCACTTTAGTTTTTTGTCAAAAAATGTTAAAAAACAAAAAGAAATCAGAAGTTCACACACTTAGGCTAAAACGACTCGTAATAAACCGTAAATAAGCTAAGTAGAGGAAAAATGACTTTGAGGGGTAATGAAAGTAATTTGAACCCTAAATAAGTGGAATACCAAGCCCCCGAACCTGAACTCTCCTTTCCTAATTTAACCTAGATTAAAATTAGGTGGCGACTCTAATTAGGTTCCAGTGGGCTAACCTAGGACTTAGTAATTAATATTTTATGACATAGTTATTAAGCTTAGGTTATAAGTGGACCTAGAACCCAAACAGACCCTAATCAATTCGAATCAACAAAGGGTAGAGGTTCAAAAATCAAGGCTCGCATTGTGCTTTTGTTGTAAAAGTTGGAAGTGGGTGTACCTCATCTCCAGCCTTGCTCCACCTCCTTACCACAACCATCACCGCCACATTCTCATCCCACCGTCATCGCTGCCCCACCTCATCCTGTCGCCGCCGTGTTTTTGCCGACTTGCATGTCTTCTTTTCATCTATAAATATAAGCAGATGAAGGACCACTTCTCTTCTTCCTTAATTGTCAAGCATGCAACAGATGGAGTCTCTCTCCTTCAAAATAATGTTTAGTTTTCTTATCTTGTGGAAATCCCTTGTGATAGAATTCTTGAGCATAGCTGGTGGAGTTCATAGTGAGATCTTTTGGTGCTCCTCGTGGTGCCTTTCCCGACACTATATATTATCCTCTATTTGCTCTCCACGCAAAAGAATTTTTTCTCTGTGTGAGCCTCCATTTTTGAACCACTATCCTCTGTTGCTTCGGGTTGATTAGGATCTGATCGGGTTCTAGGTCCACTTATAACCTAAGATTAATAACTATGTCATATAATATTAATTATTCAAACCTAAGTTAGCTCACTCGAACCTATTACAAGTCGCCTCCTAATTTTAACCTAAGGTAAATTAGAAAAGGAGAGTTCGGGGGCTTGGTATTCGACTTATTCAGGGTTCAAATTACTTTCATTACCCCTCGAAGTCGTTTTTCCTCAACTTAGTTATTAACGACTTATTACGAAGTCGTTTTAACCTAAGTGCGCTGACTTCTATTTTTTTTTAACATTTTGACTGAAAATTAAAGTGAAATTCAAATAATCTAAACTAAGGTTTCGAAAGCCAAAATATGTCAAATTTTAATTCCGTCTGTGGCTACAGACCTATTGTCCGAAACCACGGACCCTAATTAACCTAATTATACAGAAAAGTCAAATTTGCGAGAAAACGAAAATCTAAAAAGTCCGGGGCCACGGACAGGGCGTCTGTGCGCCAGGACATGCTTTATAAAACCCTAGTTTTTGAAAACTTTAAAATCTAGCCACCATCCGAGGGAGTCCGTGACCACATAATACCCGTCCGTGGGCCTGTACATAGTCTGAGGCTATGGACCACCCACGAACGGTGGGTTTTAGGTGGTTCCCGGTGGTGTTTTCGGCTCAAATTTTATGGGTGCATAGCTTGAAGGATTATAAACACGTTAGTAATCAAAAGTTTTCAATTTGACTTCGAATTAATGATGAAACTTAGCAAATAACTTATTAGGCAGAAACGAAAACAAACATTCATTCGGGAGCCGTAAAAAGTTCGTTCGACCCCAAATTTTGACAAAAGACTGATAAAGTTGTGGACAGTTAGAAAAATCGAATTCCAACCTTTTTTTACCTTTGAACTTTGGGTGATTCTTCACATCGGAATTCTTTAGAGGCTTTGATGATGCCGGTTCCGGATTGAGTTCAACCCGAGCTTCTGATTGTTGATTGTTGGCGATGTTCTTCACATTTTTGTGGTGGTTTGGTTGATATTTGATTATTGTTGTGGCAATGGCAGTTGAAATATGTGTTTATGTGGTGATTTTGATGAAGTTTTGGTAAAATTTCAAAGCTCGGGAGCTTCAAAACGTGAGAGGGAGAAGACGGCTAGGTTTTCTGAATGATTGGGGTTCTGTAGCTTGTCCTTTGATCAAGAGTTAAGTTTCCTTAAATAGACCTCACTAAAGATAGAAAAGTTCAGTAAAAACTAAAGATTTACCAAAGTCTTAGCTAAGTGACTTTCAAACGGAATCTGGCTATGAAATTTTAACCATGTGTTATGGATGATGATTCTGATTTTTCTGAGGTGGAATTGGAATTTTTGGATATTGGAATATTTTTAAATTCAATTTCTCATCAAATTCAATAAGAAATTGCTAGAAATTATTGGAATTTAAAAAATTCATAATTCCAAAAACATTATGCTTAAATGTCATCCTCTACCATTTATTAAAATTTTGAAGCATTCTGAGTTTATTTAAGCCCTTTTCAGAGGAGAGAAAAAGCTTATATGGGATCCTAGGAGCCTTGAAAATTATGAAAATACCCCTAAAGATGAATGAACTGTCATTAACCCCCCAAAACGTGCCGATTGAACCGGGATTCCTCATCATTTGACCAAAGTACCCCTTACAACACTAAAGCCTTATAAACCCTCCACCTGGGGGTCAAAATTTTAGGTATAAGAGATTGCCCCCCGTCAACTAGACTTTGTAATTTACATGAAGATTCTAGTTTATGCTTGAGTGATACCCTAAAATTTTGTATCCTAAAGGACTCTACATGCCATTGAAAACCGGTGTGTTGTGTCGAGCTATTCTAAGGTGCTGACTACCTAAGGAGAAAGAGATGTTGTTAAGCTATTCTAAGGTGCCAACTACCTTAGGAGAAAAATATGTTGTTTTCGCTATTCCAAGGCACCAACTACCTGAAATGATGAATGGAAAATGGTGTCGAGCTATTATAAGGTGCTAACTACCTAAAGGTGAAATGAAGTACGCCGAGCATTCTAAGGTGTCGGGAACCTGGAAATGAATGAACTAAGCCGAGCATGGAGGTGTCCAAGAATTGAATGAAAAGAGGTGTAATATGTAATGAGATTGATGCAATGTGTTTGATGAGTGCAATGTGAGTGGTAAGGTCTATGTGTGTAAGGTAGGACTTATGGGTGCTTGAAATAATTGAATGTAAGGTAGGTCTTATGGGTGCCTAAAGTGAATGAATGTAGGGTAGGTCTTATAGGTGCCTAAAGTGAATGATGCTAGATCTTACCACAAGCCTATGGGGATGATGCTAGGTCTTATTATGAGACTACGGTAAGGATGCTAGGTCTTATTACAAGCCTAAGGTTGAGTTCCTATACTCGGGTGAGTTCTTCTACTCGGGTGAGTTCTTCTTCTCGGGTGAGTTCTTCTACTCGGGTGAGTTCTTCTACTCGGGTGATTTCTTCTACTCGGTGAGTTCTTCTACTCGGGAGAGTTCTTCTACTCGGGTGAGTTTTTCAACTCGGGTGTATGACGAGGAGTCTTGTATGGAAAGGTGCATGGCAAATTTTTATGCTAATAATCTCGATTAAAATCGATTATGAAAGTGCCAAACATGGCAAGGATAAGGTGTATGTCAAAATTCTATCAAAGTGTATGTAGGAAACTAGTACAAAACAAGAAACTGTTGAAAAAGATACCAAATGTGGCAATATGTGGGTAAAACCTTGTCTGTTGAAAAGGAAAGTGAAATCATCTTTTCCTAACTAAAGACTTCAGACCTACAATTTGTTTCTTAGGAGATGAATATGCCCCTAGTGGGAATGTGGTGTTTGATGTGGAGGCTTTTTGAGTGGTGGTCAGGGTTTATGACGGGCCTTGAAATTTGTGTGGAGGTTTAGGCTTATGACGGGCCTTGGAATTTATGTGTAGGTTTGGGATTATGACGGCCTGGAAATTTATATGGAGGTAAGGGCCTATGATGGGCCTGGAAATTTATATGGAGGTTAGGGCCTTTGACTGGCTGACGAAGGAGTGGTGGTGATGGTGCTTAAAGCTTGTGAGGGGCTTAAGCTTTGGTGTTTGATTGGAATTGTCATAGCAATTGTATTATTGGAACCAACAATTGCCCCTAGTATTTTTCCTTAAGACAATCTGAGCTAGAGCTTATGGCAATCGATTTGAACGATCGATTGCTCCCAGTATTTTCTTTGATTAAATGTGCAAACGAGTCTTCTCCTCAAAAGGTCAAGACTTATGTTTTGATGTGGTGCTTCCTAACCTACACTCGTCGTCTTTGGTGTTTGCACTCGTTCCTCACTCACGGTCACAACTTCTAGACCATTGAATTTGATATTTGATGGATTTACGCATTTGATCTGTTGAATTCACTTGATTGTATACACAACTACCAAATCAAAAGTCTTTTAAGCTTATAACGTGGCAATGGGGTATGATGAAAGATGACGGGACCATGGAGGGATATTTGAGGTATGTGGAGCTTAAAGGGGTGACCAAAGCTGCAACTCACGTCTTCACTCGGATTAGCCTTTCTCGTCTTTGAAGTCGTTTGGCTACTTCGTTATGACTTTGCTTGGAGCTTGGGACTTTGGGTTGTCCTTTGCATCTTCTCTCTCTCTCTCTTCTGATTTTGGATTTCTTCGAGGCTTTTCAGATTTCCCTTTCTTTGAATCTTTTTTTCTCTTTAGGGTTCTTGTGTCTCCCGGTTTTGAACTTTGAGAGCTATTTTGATGTTAGCTCTTAGGATCCTGTGTCACTTTGGGACCATTTGTGGATTGCCTTGTCATGCTGGTAGCGGTTTTGTTTCTTTGGACTAGTGAAGTTGTAATCCGAAAGTTGGGCTACTTGCTTCCTTTGGTCATCGGGTCGGATATTCATCATTGGCTGGCTCATTTTGTGGAGTTTATCGAAAAGTGGTATTATTGAAATGCACATCGGGGCTGCCTAGAGATTAATGTCAGGGTTCACAAGCATTTTGGCTATGTGGTGTTGTACCTAGGTGCTTCGTCATCCCTGATAATTGTGTATCCGTTCTTTGTTACTTTTCACAGATCAAAGAGTAAATTTACAAATGATCTCCTTCGGTTGAAGTTATGCCATTTATCTCACCTTTGAATGTAGTCTCACCAAAGTCGTGTAAAGATGACACGCTTATTCTCTCTTGGTTTGTCAGCTCAAGACACTCTCACAATAATTTTCTCTCAAAGACATATTCACACATTTGAAAGAAAGATTTATTGTTAACGATCGGAAACTCAGATTGCCCCCAGTATTGATTTGGGGTTTATGACAACAATGCAATGAACATGAGATTTGAACTGTTTTGTGAGTTGTCTTGGATATTTTGTGATGTGTTGTGGTGTTTGGATGGACATGTTCACCCTTTTAGAAACAAAAGACAAATCGTTTTGTTCCATTGCCAGAAAATGATCGTTTCATGAACATTAGTTTTATGAGATGTGAGCAAGATGATTTGGTTGAAGATCAACAAACATTTTTGATGCTTTTTGTGGTCACAAACTGGAAAGACAAAAGACTGAAGTTTGAACATCTAAACTTTATTAAACTGAAAATATGATAAACTCCTTACAAAATCGAAAAGAGAAATTAAAACAACAAGACACTACTAGACATTAGCCTACTCGACAAACTGGAGCCCTTGTTCGATGAGATCTTCAATCTTATGCTTCGACGTCCTACAATCATCGGTACTGTGCCCTGGTAGTTGATGAAACTGGCAAAACTGATTGAGGTGCTCTCCGGATTGGGTAACCCCGGGACAATGCGTGAGAGGTTGTAGTAGGTTCAACTCCTGTAGCTTCACGAGCGTGTTATACCCAAAATTTTATCCCCCCGGTATACGTTTCAAAAGAGTTTAGTGTTGCGAGAGACACTTTGATCAAGTAATGAGGAATCCCGGTTCAATTGGCGCATTCCGAGGGGTCAGGGACAACTTAGTCATCGTCAGGGGCATTTTTTGTAATTTTCGAGGCTTCTAAGACCTCCTATAGGCTTTCTCTCTCCTTCGAAAGAAGCTCAAGTAAACTCGGAACGCTTTGAAATTTTAACCCATGATAGAAGATGATATTTTAAACATAATGGCTTTGGAATTTTGATTTTTTTGAATTTCCAATTATGTTCTAGCAATTTCTGATTGAATCTGACGAGAAATTGAATTTAAAAATATTCCAATATCCAAAAAAAAATTTATTCCACCTTGGAAAAATCAGAAATATCCTCCTTTACACATGGTTAAAATTTCACAGTCAAATTCCTTTTGGAAGCCCTTAAGCTAAAACATCAGTAAATCTCGGTTTTTACCGGATTTTTTCTATCTTTAAGGAAGCATATATAAGGGACCTTAACTCTTGATCAAAGAGGAATCTCTCAAGCCCTAGCAAGTCAGAAATCATATCCGTCTCATAGCTCTCACATTTTTCAACTCCCGAGCCCCGAAATTCTGCCAAGTCTTCACCAAAATCACTTTCTAAACACTTTTTCCAACTTCCAAAGCATCAACCATCATCAAAATCCCACTAAAACACCATCAAAACGTGAAGAACATCAACAACACCAAGGAGTCAGAACCCCGGTTCGGAGTTCTTTCGGATCCACTATCAATGAGGCTCCCGAAGTATCCCGACGTGAAGGATCACCATAAACCCAAAGGTAAACAAGGTTTGTAAGCAAGTCTCTCAACTCCTCTTGTCTTTAATTACTTTCTGTCGAAATTCGGGATTGAACTGACATTTTACGGCTCCCGAATCAATGTTTGTTTTCGTTTATCATTACTAACTTGCTCGTTAAGTTTCGTTGATAATTTGAGGCCGAATTAAAAATCTTTGAGTACTAACATCTTAGAAATTTTTCAGGCTACGCATCCATAAAATTAGAGCTTAAAACACCACCGGGAACCACCTAAAACCCGCCGTCTGCGGGTGTTCCGTAGCCCCGGACGCTATGTCCGGGACCACGGACGGGTAGTCTGTGGTCACTGACATCCTTGGACAGCGGCATGATTTTTAATTTTTCAAAATTTAGGGTTTTCTAAACAATGTCCGGGCCACGGACGTCCTATCCATGCCCCAGACTTTTCAAAATTTCATTTTCTTTTAAATTTGAATTTTCAGTATAACTAGGTTAATTAGGGTCCGTGGGTTCGAACAGTAGGTCCGTGGCCATGGACAGAAACAAAATTCGACCTAATTCTGCCTTTAAAACCCTAGTTTAGGTATTTTAATTTTCACTTTAATTTTCTATCAAAAAATGTTAAAAACACAAAAAATAGAAGTTCATGCACTTAGGTTAAAACGACTCGTAATAAGCCGTAATTAAACTAAGTAGAGGAAAAACGATTTCGAGAGGTAATGAAAGTAATTGAACCCTATATAAGTCGAATACCAAGCCCCCGAACCCGAACTCTCCTTTCCTAATTTAATCTAGGTTAAAATTGGTGGCGACTCTAATTAGGTTCCATTGAGCTAACTTAGGTTTTAATAATTAATGTTTTATGACATAGTTATTAAGCTTAGGTTCTAAGTGGACCCAGAACCCGACCAGATCCTAATCAACCCGAATAACATAGGATAAGGTTCAAAATCGAGGCTCGCAGAATTGCAACTCTGTTGGGGACAAATTCTTAATTTTAAATTTGTTTAATTTTAAGAAATAGGGCTTAACTCGAAATTGTTTATTTATGGCTTTATTACATTGTTTGTTTACCTTCGTGCGTAATTCAAATTTCTACACCTTTGCATCATATGAGAGCGAGGGTCCACGCCAACCGATTTCACCCTGGGACTCTGTTTAGGGTCCCCTGTCAGGGACTCACACCTTTTTAGGTGATGTGAATAAGTGGGAGAAAGAGGAGGGTGTTGTCCACATCCCCTTAATACCTGGGCTTTAGCCGCGTAGCATTTTCTCGGTAGTGTCCTTACCTACCCTTGTTTAGTCATTGAAAGACCCCACCGTAGATGCACTCCTTTAGGTGATGTGAAAAGAGTGGGGAAGCCCAAAGAGAATAGCATGCAAGCCATACTCTTTTGCGGTAACCTGGGCCCACACCCCAAGCACCTCTCCGGATCGATCCATACCTGTTGGACTGAATCGTTTTGTGAGGACATATGCATAACCCTCTTTGCATGATCTCTGTTTTTATATTTTTCCTGGGCCTCAGGCCCAACATCCGTATCAAGTCTTTAATTACCTTTAGCCCAAATGAGATATCTAAAAATCCCTTGTGGCTCAAATACTTTCACTTGCTCAAAATCATTTCCTCAAAGAGAGCCTGAAAATCCTAGTACAAAATGGATTCCTTTAAGATTATTGGCTCAATCAATGTGCCAAAATTTCCAACCCTCTCGGCCCGGATAATCCAAAAAAGATACATCTTGTGACTAGAGCACAATGACCTTCAAGAGAAAATATTTTCATATCCATGAAGACCCGTGACCTAACAGTTTCTGCTTTATATTCTTAAATAGATGAAAGACAAAATTTCATAAAGGCGTTGGGACAGAAGTTCCGGCCGCTTAATCCGATTACCTACTACCCCTCCTTTGCCGCTCCCAGTTGAAATTGCCTCTGTTTCATCTGATATGTCAGGCGAGGCCCATAACGACATCCCTCAAGAAAACCAGCAATCAGAAGGGGGATTCGGAGGCGCTACTTCCATTGACGAGCTCATGAAAGCCTTTGACCTGAAACATAAGGAGGCATTCCAGGCACTCGAAAATAAGTACGTGGACACGATTGCTAAGTTGGAAGAAAAGCTGGCCACAATGGAGATCACAGCTCAAAGTGGGACCACCGGAGCTCCGGTAGGGGGACAAGACCAAATAGCTAGCTTGGTACAAAAACACCAAGCTTCCATTTAAGGATTGTAAGACGGAGAGACCCATGCAGGGGTTTGTTAACCCCTTATACGGCTTGGACAATGCCTCCTTGGAAGGTCACGACACTTATTATACCCAAAATTCACCCCTCCCCCACCCCGCCGGTATAAGGATTGTAAGACTTTAGTGTTGCGGGTGACACTTTGATCAAGTAATGAGGAATCCCGGTTCGATCGGCGCATTTCGAGGCATCAGGAACAGCTTAGTCATCATCAGGGGCATTTTTGTAATTTTTGAGGCTCCTAAGACCTCCTATAGGCTTTCTCTCTCCTCCGAAAGAGGCTCAAATCAACTCTAAATGCTTTGAAATTTTAACCCATGATAGAGGACAACATTTTGAGCATAATGGCTTTGCAATTTTGATTTTTCGAATTTCCAATAATTTTCTAGTAATTTCAGATTGAATATGATGAGAAATTGAATTTAAAAATATGCCAATATCCAAAAAATTCGATTCCACCTTGAAAGAATCAGAAATACCCTCCTTTAAACATGGTTAAAATTTCATAATCAAATTCCTTTTGGAAGCCCTTGAGGTAAAACATCGATAAATCTCGGTTTTTACCAGATTTTTTCTATCTTTAGTGAAGTGTATATAAGGGACCTTAACTCTTGATCAAATCAGAGGGGGAAGAACTCTAGAAAGTCAGAGAACCAAGCCGTCACGAGTCTCCCAGGCTTTTACACACCCGATCCCTGAAATTTGTCAAACCTTCACCAAAATCACCTTCTAAACACTTTTTCCTACTCCTAAAGCATCAACCATCATCAAAATCCCAATAAAACACCACCAAAACGTGAAGAACATCAAGAATAACAAGGGGTCAGAATCTCGGTTCGAAGTCCTTTCGGATCCACCATCAACGAAGCTCCTAAAGCATCCCCACGTGAAGGATCACCACAATCCCGAAGGTAAACGAGGTTTGTAAGCAAATCTCTCTACTCCTCTCGTCTTTAATTACTTTCTGTCGAAATCCGGGATCGAACCGACCTTTTACGGCTCCCGAATCAGTGTTTCTTTTCGTTTCTGCCCTTTAACTTGTTTGCTAAGTTTCATGTAAAATTTGGCTTCTAATTGAATTCTTTCAAGTACTAACGTGTCTAAAATCTTTCAAGGATAACGCCCATAAAGTTTGAGCCGAAAACACCACCGGGAACTACCAGAACGTGTTGTCCAAGGGTGGTCTGCACCTACGAACAACCTATTTGGGGTCCCGGACAGCCTGTCTAAGGCCACGGGCACCCCCGTACCGTAGTGGGAATTAAACTTTTGAATTTTCAAGGGTTTTGCTACTTATGTCCGGGCCCATAGACGTCCTGTCCGTGGCGCCGGACTTTTCAAAATTTTGTTTTCTTTTTAATTCTACTTTTCTGTATAACAAGGTTAATTAGGGTCCGTCGGTTCTGACAGTAGGTCCGTGGCCACGGAAAAAAACAAATTTTGATCTAATTTTGCCTCTGAAACCCTAGTTTAGGTAATTTCACTTTCTATTTTAAATATCTGTCAAAAATAAAAAAATAGAAGTTCGTGCACTTAGGTTAAAAATGACTCGTAATAAGCCGTAATTAAACTAAGTAGAGGAAAAAGAGCTTCGAGGGGTAATGAAAGTAATTGAACCCTAAATAAGTCGAATACCAAGCCCCCGAACCCGAACTCTCCTTTCCTAATTTACCCTAGATCAAAATTAGGTGGCGACTCTAATTAGGTTCTAGTGAGCTAACTTAGGATTTAATAATTAATGTTTTATGACATAGTTATTAAGCTTAGGTTTAAAGTAGACCTAGAGCCCGATCAGATCCTAATCAACTCAAATCAACATAGGATATGGTTCAAAAATCGAGGCTCACAGAATGACGACTCTGCTGGGGACAAAATTCATAATATTAACTTGTTTAAAATTAAGAAAGAGGGCTTAACTCTAAAATTGTTTATTTATGGCTTTTATTACATTGTTTACTTTCGTGCGCAATTTAAATTTCTGCAACTTTGCATCATATGAGAGCGAGGGTCCACGCAAACCGATTTCACCCCGGGACCCACTTTAGGGTCCCCTGTCAGGGACATACACCTCTTTAGGTGATGTGAATAAGTGGGGGAAAAGAGGAGGATGTCGTCTAACCATATGCCCTTAATACCTGGGCTTTAGCCCCAAGCATTTTCCTGGCAGTGCCCTTACCTAGCCTTGTTTGGTCATTCAAAGACCCAACCGTGGACGCACACCTTCAGGTGATGTGTAAAGAGTAGGGAAGCCCAAAGAGAATAGCGTGCAAGCCCTGTTCCTTTGTGGTGACCTGGGCCCACACCCTAAGCACCTCTCCGGATCAATCCATACCTAGTTTGATTTAAGTGTTTAGTGAGGACATATTGAATTTGTGTGTGCCTTGTTTGCTTGTATGACCGGCCCACTACCAGCCTATAAATTGATAGGAACTCTTCCTGCATCAACTCAGCCCAACCCAAAATTCGTGGTTAATTACTTGTGGACCAAAGGCCTTGTTTGGTTTAAATAAGTGAATTGTTTGTTGGGATTTGGCCCAAAAGCCTAGACTCAGGTGATTTCCCCTTTTCAGCCTAATTTGAATTAGCCATTTACTTCTAGGCCCATGTAAAAGAAATTCACCCAAATTTGAGGTAATTCACAAAACTCGAGAAAAATCAATCAAGCATTTCCACTGAAATTCCTTCGGCCCAAGGCTCATTCTAGTCTAGGGAAACTCTTCACTCAGGCTTTGAACCAAAATCCTAGATTTAGGAGTCATCTTTTAGGCCTAACCAAAATCACTCGGCCCAAATTCCAGTTCACAACCCATGAATCATTCTGGCCCGTGTGCCTCTTTTCCAACTCACTTGGGCGTTAGTGTCTATCCACAAATCTTTAAATTATTCCAGCTCATCCACTTCTCTTGCGGCCCAAACATGTCTTAACCTAAAATTTCTTCGCGGCCAAGAATTTCAGCCCAGTCCTCCTTTGTTTTCTGACAGACGACACTTTGCAAACAGGTAAGCCTAAATCCAAGTATGGTAGAAGGAGGAAGTCTGATCAACACGGATGCCCAGTTAGCCGTGCAGCAAAGGTGCAAGGTCTTGGAATCCATTATCGAGGAATTGAGGAGTAAGGCTAATCGCCAGGAGACAAATCAATAAACTCCAGAAAGGCTGACGAATGAAAATGTCAACCGTAGCTACATCGAAATTGACTCCATTAGGGCCTAGGATTCTCAAACACATGTGGGGAAAGATGTGCCAGATAACCAACTAGCTGCAGAAGATAAAAGAGTTTTTAAGAGGATCGAGCGCATAGAGATAACCAAAAAACCAGCTGGCTACGATTACTTCTCCATGACGTCATATCCCGAAGTTGACCTCCCCCCAAAGCTAAAGCTGCCCACACTTGCCTTGTACAAAGGTTCCTTGGATCCATAAATTCATTTGGCTAGGTTCGATCGGGAAATGTCCATCATTGGGCTCAACGACATGTAGAAAGACAAAGTTTTTGCTCGCTATTTGGATGAAATTCCTCAACGTTGGTATCTCACTCAGAGAATGAATGCTAAGACCTATGAGGAGGTTTGCGAAGCCTTCCTGCATCACTTCGAGTATGCTATGAATCTTGAAGTCACCAGATCAGATCTAGCAGGCGCTCGATAGAAAGACGGTAAGTCCATGTCTGACTTCATCAAGCGTTAGAGGAGGAAGGCTGCTGCCATGCCTACCAAAATGGACGAGCAAGAGCAAATCCGCATGATAATTGAGAACATGCGGAAACAACACAACAATGAGCTAAAGTATATGTACTTTCCAAGTTTCGACATGTTGATGGGACAAGTCAGTATTCTAGAGGAAAAAGTTCATAAGGAAGGTTTGGAGCTCGAGTGTTCAAGAAACTCTAGCGGTGGTTCCAAATTCTTTAAGCCAGGACCAGAAAAGACCTATCTTCAGATAGTTGCTTGCACTCAGAGTAGTTTCCCAGAAATGAATGTGGTTCAACAACCTAGAGCTCTACATCAAAACTTCAGGACGATACCCTTAACACGCCGAGGCTCATCGCTAAGGGAATTCACCGACGTTGGCTGAACGCCAAGTCAGGCATTTCAAGAGCTTCAGAGGAGAATCTTGCTACAGCCCTTGGCCCCTTGGCCAGGAACTACTCATTTAGAGAGACATCTTAGTCAATTCTACCACTACCATCAGTTGCCTGGCCATTATGCCGACAATTGTCGAGCACTGAGGCACAAGATTCAAGACCTCCTCGAGCAAGGAGTCCAATTTTTCTAAGTATGCAGATCATTTTATTTAGGTGATTCATCATCGATTGTATTTTCTTGCACCTTCAAATTCTCCTAGTAGCTTACTTTCCTAGTTAGTTTTCAGTCTCTTAAGATTGTAATTTTTATGGTTTCTTTCATATTCATAAATAAAATCACGTTCCATATTCATAGTTTCTGTACAAACCATTTTTCATTCATTCATTGAAATAAGAAAAAAGAAAAAATAGAACAACAAAAAATTTTGATGGGCATTTGTATTTTTCATGAGGAAGGATCACGAAGTAATCATCTCCCGACTATGGGACCGGACGACTTGTCTCTTTGTTTCTAAAAGATTGGACATGCTTTGCCAAACACCACGACCTATCCCAAAACATCCAAGCAGCTCACAAAGCGATTCCAAGTGCACACTTGTCAAAATTGTTGTCATAAACCCCAAATCAATATTGGGGGCAATCTGAGTTTGAGTTCATCATCTTTCATCTTTCGTTTAAACGTATGAACGAGTCTTAGAGTGAGAATTCACGAGAGTGTCTTGAGCGGAAAAACCATGAGTGAACGAGTGTGTCATTTTTACACGACTCCAGTGAGACCACATTCAAAGGTAAGGTAAACGGCATAACTCCGACCGAAAAAGATAATTTGTAAATTTACGCTTAGAACTATGAAAATTAACAAAGAACGGATATACAATTATTAGGAATGACGAAGCACCTAGGTAGAACACCACATAGCCAAAAGCTTGTGAACCCTGACATTAAACTCTAGGCACCCCCGCTGAGCCTTTCATATATCCTTTTTCGATATTATGAACTCCACAAAATGACCTAGCCGGTGATGAACATCCAACCCGTTGACCAAAGGAAGCGAGGAGCCCGACTCTCAGATATCATTTTCATCAGTCCAAAGAAGCAACACCACTATCAGCAAGACGAAGCAATCCAGAAATGGTCCCAGAGTGACACAGGATCCAAAGAGCTCACATCAAGACAGCTCCCAAAGCCTAAAATCGGGAAACACAAGAACCCCAAAGGCAAAGTCAAGAAAGGATAAAACAAAGAGGTAAACCTGAAGTGTCTCGAGGAAATCCGAATGACAAAAAGAGGAGAAATGGTGTAAAGGATGACTTCAAAAGTCCAAGTCTAGAAGCTCAAAAACAATGTCAACATGAAGCAGCTAGACAACTTCAAGACAAGGAAGATGAATCCAAGAGAAGATGCAAGGTGCAGCTTTGGTCACCCCTTTTAGCTCCACATACCTTAAATATCCCTTCATGGTCCCGTAGTCTTTCATCACACCCCATGGCCACGTTATAAGCTTAAGAGACTTTTGACATGGTAGTTGTGTATGTAATCATGTGAAAGTAACAGATCGAATGCGTAAATTCATCAAATATCAAATTCAATGGTCTAGAAGTTGTGACCGTAAGCGAGAAATGAGTGCAAACACCAAACACGTCGAGCGTAGGTTAGGAAGCACCACATCAAACATAAGCCTTGGCCTTGTGAGGACGAGACTCATTCACACATTTAATCAAGGAAAATGCTGGGGGAATCGATCGTTCCGATCGATTGCCATGAACTCTAGCTCAGATTGTCTTAAGGGTAAAATACTGGGGGCAATTGTTGGTTCCAACAATTGCTATGACAGCACCAAATGAAACCCGAAGCTTGTGCACCACCAACATTACTACCACACAGGCTCACATAAGGCCTTACGTCTACATCATACGCCGCAAGCTGGTCATAAGCCTTACCTCTATACCATACACCACAGGCTCATCATAATCCCTAATCACCTGTTATACCCAAAATTTTAACCACCCGAAAGAGAGTCTTTTAAGGCACAGGTGCAAAAAGGGTAGTTTGGTCAACCAGCAAAGATTCCAGTTCGATCGGCACATTCCGGGGTGCTAGGGACAGCTTAGTCATCTTCAGGGGCATTTTTGTGATTTTTCAAGGCTCTTAAGCCCCCTACGAGCTTTCTCTCTCCTCCGAAAATGGCTTAAATCAACTCCAAATGCTTTGAAACTTTAACCCATGATAGAGGATGACATTTTGAGCATAATGGCTTTGGAATTTTGATTTTTCGAATTTCCAATAAGTTTCTAGTAATTTTTGACCGAATCTGACGAGAAATTGAATTTAAAAATATTACAATATCCAAAAAATTCGATTGCACCTTGGAAAAATCAGAAATATCATCCATTACACATGGTTAAAATTTCATAGTCAGATTCCTTTTGGAAGCCCCTGAGCGAAAATATCGATAAATCGTAGTTTTTACAAGATTTTTTCTATCTTTAAGAAGGCCTATATAAGGGAACCTAACTCTTGATCAAGCCAGAGCTCCAAAAACCCTATAAAGTCAAAGAACCCAGCTGTCACAAATCTCCCACGTTTTTACACACCCGAGCACCAAAATCAAATCGAAAACCTTCCAAAATCATCATCTAAACACATTCTTCAACTCTTACAACATCAAAAATCATCAAACCCTCACCAAAACACCATCAAAGTGTGAAGAACATCAAGAACAGCAAGGGGTCAGAAGCTCGGGTCAACCTCAATCCGCAATTGGTATCCACGAGGCCTCCGAAGAAACCCGATGTGAAGAAGCACCTCAAATCCGAAGGTAAAACTGGTAGGAATCTTAGTTTTCCAACTCCCCTCGACCATTCGGACCATCCTTTAAATTTGGGTTCGAACCGACTCTTTCCGGCTTCTGTATAGTTGTTCGCTTTCTTTTTTTCCCTTTAACTTGTTTGCTAAGCTTCGTCATTATTCTGACTTCAAATTGAAATCTTTTGATAACTACATCTTGTAAATCTTTCTAGGAACACGCCCATAAATTTTGAGCCGAAAACACCGTCGATTCACAAAAAAACCCACCGTCCGTGGGCGGTCTGTGATCTCGGACCCATGGTCCGGGATCACGGACACCCACGGACGGCGGTGAGATTTAAATTTTTGAATTTTCTAGGATTTCTCAACTTATGTCCGGGCCCACGGACATCCTGTCCGTGGCCCCAGACTTTTCAAAATTCCATTTTCTTTTCGATTTGACTATTCTGTATAAGTAAAAGTTAACTAGGGTCTGTGGGTTCGGACAGTAGGTCCGTGGCCACGGACATAAACAAATTTGACCTAATTTTGCCTCTAAAACCCTAGTTTAGGTAATTTCAACTTTCACTTTTAATTTCTGTCAAAAGTGATAAAAATCCAAAAAAATCAGAAGTTTGCGCACTTAGGTTAAAACGACTTGTAATAAGCCGTAATTAAACTAAGTAGAGGAAAAACGACTTTGAGGGGTAATGAAAGTAATCGAACCCTAAATAAGTCGAATACCAAGCCCCCGAACCCGAACTCTCCTTTCCTAATTTACCCTAGGTCAAAATTATGTGGCGACTCTAATTAGGTTCTAGTGAGCTAACTTAGGTTTTAATAATTAATGTTTTATGACATAGTTATTATGCTTAAGTTATAAGTGGACCTAGAACTCGATCAGATCTTAATCAACTCAAATCAACATATGATAAGGGTTAAAAAATCGAGGCTCACAGAATGCGACTCTGTTGGGGACAAAATCTTAATTTTTAACTTGTTGATTTTAAGAAAGAGGGCTTAACTAGAAATTGTTTATTTACGGCTTCTATTAGGTTGTTTGTTTACTTTCATGTGCAATTTAATTTTCTACACCTTTGCAACATATGAGAGTGAGTGTCCACACAAACCGATTTCACCCCGGGACCCGTTTGAGGGTCCCTTGTTAGGGACTCACACCTTTTAGGTGATGCGAATAAGCGGGGGAAAAGAGAAGGATGCCATCTAACCACATCCCCTTAATACCGGGCTTTAGCCCCAAGCGTTTTCCTAGCAGTGTCCTTACCTAAGCTTGTTTGGTCATTCAAAGACCCGATCGTAGACGCACACCTTTAGGTGATGTGAAAAAAGTGGGGAAGCCCAAAGAGAATAGCGTGCAAGCTCTATTCCTTTGTGGTGACCTGGGCCCATGCCCCAAGCACCTCTCCGGCTCGATCCATACCCGGTTTGATTTAAGCGTCTAGTGAGGACATGTTGAATTTGTGTGGGCCTTGTTTGCTTGAATGATCAACCCACTACCCAGCCTAGAGATTGATAGGAATTTCTCCTACATCGACTTAGCCCAACCAGAATTCGAGGCTTTATTGCTTATGGCCCAAAGGCCTTGTTTGGTTTAAATGAGTGAATAGTTTGTTGGGCTTTAGCCCAAAAGCCTAGACTTAGGTGATCTCCATGTCGGCCCAATTAGAATTATCCATTTAGTTCTAAGCCTGTAAAAAGAAATCCGCCAGAACTTGAAATAACTCACAAGTCCTGAAAATAAAATTCTTTTTGGCTCAGCAACCATCTTCTTTGACCCAAAGAAAGTTAGACCATTAGTGATCTAGGGACCATTCTAGCCCATGTGCTTTACTTCAGGCCCAAACACATTTCGGCCCAAGGGCTCATTCTAGTCTAGATAAACTTCTTATCCGGGCCTTGGCCCAAAACCCTACATCCAGGTATCGCCTTTTAGGACCAATCAAAGCCATCTATTTAGATTTCAGTCCAAATTCCAATCCATAGTCTGAAAAATACTCCAGCCAAAACACCTCATTTTCTGGGTATCCTGGCCCACTTGCTTTCAGTCCTAACTTATTCTGGTTTTCAACTTACCTTATGAAACGTCATTTGTTCCCTATTATCATTCAGCCCACTTCCCTTTGATTAGCTAATGATGGACACCTTGGAAACAGGTAGACCCAAATCCTAAGTGTGGCAGAGGGAGGAAACCTAATCAGCATGCAGGCCTAGTTTGCAGCCTTAGAGCAAAAGTACATGGCCGCCTTTGATGCCATGGAACAGAAACATAGGTTCACCACTAATGACATGGAGGCTAAGTCTATCACCATCATCGAAGAGCTGAAAAGCAAAATCAATAACTTGAGGTTGGTCATCAGGAAAACATTGCGGGGAAGATTGCCGACCCTGGGAACGAGCGTAACTACATTGAAATTAACTCCGTTGGGGCCTAGAATGTGCAAAGATTCGTAGGGGAAGCCGCCCTAGACCACCAACTAACTGTAGAACTCAAGAAGGCTCTTAAAAGGATCGAGCGCATGGAAAAGGCTAGTAAGCCAGCTGGTTTTGATTACTCTTCTATGGCATCATACCCCGAGGTTGATCTCCCTTCAAAGTTGAAGTTACCCACACTTGCTCTATACAAGGGTTCATCAGACCCGCAGGTCCTTCTAGTGATGTTCGATAGGGAAATGTCCATCCTCAGGTTGAATGACATGCAAGGCTAAGGTTTTCGCCCATTATCTCGATGAATACCTCAACGTTGGTACTTGAATCAGAGGATGAACACCAAAACCTATGTGGAGGTTTGTGAGGCTTTCCTGCACCATTTCGAGTATGCTAAGAATCTTGAAGTCACCAGGTCCGACCTTGCCAGCACTCGTGAAATACCCGTAATATTTTGGCATAGGATTTAATTAACATATAGACGGAGAGAATATGATTCTATAACATAGATAGTCGGGAATGATATTAATAGAGGCCCAGAGAAGCTATATATCCATCTTATTCCCAAAATCGTCTACAACGACTTAAATTCCTTTACTCCACTTATATTATATGAGTATGTCTATTTGTTCATCTGTTTCCAACTCTTATAACGTTGTTGTGTATTCCTGGTTTTGAGAGTTCAAATCAGATCTTACTACCTATAATAAATGAGTATTATTAAAAGTATTGTTATTATCATTAATATTTGTTACATTCAAGAATACAAGTGGAATTTTGCTTCTTCCTAAAATATCTTCCTCTTTCCTGAGTCTTATTAAATACTGAAAATGTGTTCCCACTCCTTCACGATTTTCACTCATTCTTTTCCTAACAATTAACTAGTTTTCTCTTATTTTAAATTATTAGTTAAATACCACCCTTTACTTTTCTTACTCATGAATCTAGATCCTTCCAATGTTTTAACGTTATTCACTCACCCAACTTTCGAATTGTTATTGTTGCCATAAGTATTAATTCACCTTTCAAATTGTTTTACAATGCTGATTACTAGCTCCTCCTTCCTTAGATTGGATGTGCTTATTAATTAATTTATTTATTTTAAACCTTCCTTATTTATCTATTTAATTCCCTATTTAACTGCACGATCAGTATCACGATAGTCATCCTCCTGAACGCACTTTCTTTTCTCGCTCCTCTGTTTATTCAAGCCCCTAACCCTCTCGAATTCATGTTCTTAGTCTTCCTTCATCGTTAGGCTGCTTTGCTGGTGCCAATTTGGGTAGAAGGGTAAGGAAAATCTACTGGTAAGGTTAAATAATTGTTTCATTGTTATTCAAATAGTTCCTGATGGAATCCCTACTTGTAAATCTAGACCGCGAGTTCTCTACGGGTGCTACTATTGATCTAGCCGGTTGATTCCCTTGTGGTGGGCGTATCCAGGTAAATGTTGTGCTCAACATTCTCTACCTTTACGTTCTACAAAATACCGATGGATTGGTTTGAATGCGGTTTTGATATTGTGGAAGTTTGAGAATTATTTTCCCTATGTATTCTGGTGCAATGTTTTTCAAAAGTTGTGGATAAATGTTTTGGGACTTTCATTGGATTGATTATTGGCTTGTTGGTACCTTTTAGGTGCCCCGTGTATATTGTTGGTGCCTTTATGTTGCTCCGTGACCTATTGGTACTGCGTACCCCGTGAATATCATATTAATTTTGCCTGTAGACATTACTTGCAGTTAAACTCTAATGATCTACTCCTTTGGGTCGTAAGTTACCTTTTGGGGGGTGTGCACACTTAAGGACGTAGAGTGAGGTGGGATTCTATGTGTTGTGACCCTAATTTAGGTGTCGTCTCCGTATGCCATTAATTTGATTCTCTGAAAGTTCTCCCCGCTATGTTTTATGGCTGGTAAATTGGAATTGGTGAAGTTGTTTACATTTCGGTGCAAAGTATTGTTTTATAAATACAAAGTGGATTTCAAAACGTATTTTACTAGTTGAGACAATGTTTACTCAGTTTTGCTAATTTACGCGATCTCTTCACGTTTTCTATTGTTGTTTACTTATGGCTGAGTTGGGGATTGGTACATGCTATCACATAGATTAGGATGACCGGATCACCACTGCATAATATTTAAAGTTAAGTTGTGTTTTGGAAATACATTGTTTTATTATGTTGAAAACGTTTTGGTCGTTTAGGTTAAGTGGTTTAAAGCTTGAGCACTCTTCGTTTAAGGTGTGGCGGTAACACCCGTTTGGATTTTGCAAATTCCGCTGCTACTTGCTTTGGAATGTTTAGTTTGGTATTATTCCTTTGGCAAATAATAGTTTTGGTGATGTTTTCGCACATTAGTTAAGTAATCTTGCAACAGTGTTTTTGTGTAACGTTTGAGGTATGGATTTCTGAAATGATTCTTCATTTGATTTGTTAATTATTATGGTTATTTTAATGTTGGCCTGGTTCTGTTCTGGCTCTTAAAATGCATTTCAGGACCTGTCCGAACGTCTGTCTTGACATTCATGTTCGGAGAGGCCCCAAAAGTTTAAGAAGTTTTCTCTGTTTTGTCGTGTTCAAACTTCGGTCTGAACGACAATGTTCGGACAGCATGCGAGGACGGGGTTGACTTGCATGTCTCAACCTATGTCCGAACTTGCAAGTTTGGACCAATGTTCGGATGCGCGTAGAGGATTTTCGGACTTTTGAAACTCGACTTGGGTCCGAACTTCAAAGTCCGGACACAAGTTCGGACATCTTCGGATTTCAGACTTTTTAACTCTCGACTTGTCTCTGAACGTCAATGTCCAGACACAAGTTCGAACAAATGGTTTCCCGAGGTTCAACCTTCTCGGCTTCTGTCCAAACTTCCCATATCCGGACACAAGTTCGGACTAAGCTTAATTTGCACTTTTAGGACTTGTTTGGAGTCCGCTTTCGAAGCCTTTTTCACCATTAGATTTGTAATTTAATAACCTATATTTTAGGGCAAAATCCAGGGTGTTAGTGTAACTGGATGGGTATGGTGTACTGATATGGAGCTATTATATATGCTAGCTCCCATCATGGGGTAGAGACTTAACATATGGGCATATGGGTGGATATTGCTTACACGATTTAGTACTTATAGTCAGGAGTTAGAATAGAGCGCTAGGAGAGTGTAGGACTGGCTGACAGATTAAGTTTTCCATACCACACATGGAGCAGGAGTCGTAGAACTCAGATGGCAACCAACGACCCCATGAGACAGTTGCAGGAGCTGGCTCTCAACCTGGGAAAGATAGTCCAGAGGCAGGCGCGGAGGGATAATGTGCCGGAGGATTACATTAAGAGGATTGCCCATCTGAAGCCCACATCCTTCAAGGAAGAGGAGGACCTAGTGCTACTCGAGGACTAGATTAGAGAGTTTGACAAGATCTTCGAAGCAGTCAATTGCCCAGCTGACCGAAGGGGCAGTAGTCTACTACTTCAAGAGTCAGGCAGACATCTGGAGGTCCACCAACAGAGATGTGTTACTAGCTGGGCCTGATTTCGGCTGGGATCACTACTGGAAAAAAAAAAAAGAATAAACAACGCCCTTTTAAAAACGGTTATATTTGTAAATCGTTTTATTAGCATATTAAAGAACGTTTATAAAGTAAGGCGTCATATTTATGGTTTAGGCCGGACATTTTAAAAAACGCTTAACTTAAGAAGCGTTCTTTATTGTATTGCGCCCAAAGACAAAAAAGCGCTTGGGAAATAAGCCATCTTTATACGAAACATATAAAAAACGCTTCATATATAAAACGTTTTTGTCTCTGGAACGCTCTGCATAAAGGAGACTTCCGATTAAAAGCATTCTTTATGTTTTTTACTCTCAGCATAAAAAACGCTTCTTAAGTGAAGCGTTCTTTATGTTTCCTGAATAACACCCCACTTTCTCGAAAAAATTAAATCTCTCCCGCGCTCTCTGTTACAACGTAACCCTCTACCTACCTCTCTCTCGATTGAGCTCACGCAATACGTACCCCAGTACCGTCCGCTAGCTACTCGCCATTGCCGCCACTTTCGTCGCCGCCACTACCTTGGCCTCCACTGTCGCGCCCATTCATGCCGCCGCCGCTTCCGTCGTCTCTCGCGCCTGTTACGCGTTGGTTTTTCTCCCAATATTTGCGCGCATGCAGCTCTTCTCTGATCATCAGGTCGACCCAAATAGTACATGCATGCATGTCGCCTCTGGTTCGGTAATTTTATCAAATCTGTGAAGCAGGAACATATATGTCTGCTCTTTCTCTCTTATTAATTTTGCAACCTGCGATCGAACAGGAATTAACATACATGCTCATCGCCTCCCTTCAGTTCGTACGTTATATTGATCATCTGCAATAATTTTACAACCCAACTGACGTAACATCGATCCATGCTCGATCGCCTATTCTTGATTCTACTGGAGGTAATTTTGGTAACCAAACTGATCGATATCAGGAACATATAAACATGCTATGGTTGGGATTAATGTGTTTAATTATTAGGATTAAGTGTTTGAGATTAATTAATTTTGCAAACTAATTTATCTGTCGCTTGAGCTTATTTTTGGTACTTGCTGGTTGTGTCCAAATGGACTTGAGATTAATGTGTTTATTAGGTGAAAAATATAATGTGTTTGGGCATACAAATATAGGCATGCAGTTATGGTGAAATTTAGCAAAACTTTGCAAACTGTAGATCAGGAACATACATGCTATGTTTGAGATTAATGTGTTTATTAGGATTAAGTGTTTGGGATTAATTTTGCAAACCAAACTGTCGCCTCTTGTACATGCTCTATTGTGGTAAAACCCTATATTTTTAGGGGGGATTCTGTTCGATTTCCTAGAAGATTTTCTCAAACTATTGAATTATTGGATTCGTAATGTAATTATTGTTGAAATACCCTAAACCTTAATATGTTAATTAATTATGTAATTCTGTTATTCCAAGGCTAATTAAGTCCTTAAGATAATTGGTGAAGAAATAAAAACAAAAACGAAAAAGAAAACGCGTGTTAAATAATCATAGTAAGTATATAACCTTAACTAGGGTCCTAAATGGATTCCTAAGACTTATTTAGCCACTAGAACATGTGGAAAAAATTCCCGAAGGAAACGGACCCAGATAGTGGAGTAAAGCACAAACGAGGCTTTAAAGCACGTTTTTCGAGAAAACCGAAAAACATGACTTTAAACAGTTAAATCGGACTTGTATAAATTATAGTTGATTTTATAACTATAATTATATACTAATTAAAGTCTAAGAATTTTTAGAATCAAATAAAACAAAAATCTGGAAACCGGACCCGGACTGTTAAAACTGACAGTTCGGGAACTTACGGGTGTTATCTGCCAAATGACCATGTGCCACCTCCTCTCTGCCAAAGTCTGCTGGAAAAACTGGTCTATCCCTAAAGCCAAATTTATTTTGTGGGTTACCTTAAAAGGTAGACTTAAAAGTTGTGAAAAGCTCCAATCTTGGGGCATATGTCTTGCTAACAGATGCTGGCTCTGTGAGCGTGCTCAAGAGACAAGCAACCATCTTTTTTTCCAATGCAGGTACTCTTATAGGGTCTGGTGGACGATTTGCGACTGGCTGGGGATCCCTACTAACCGGAGAAGCCTTCGTAGCTGCGCATCATGGATCCTTCGCTATTGCAAAAGGAATCGCCCGGTTGATCTGGTGAAAAGAGCAGCAGTAGCCAACGTTGTATATCATATATGGATAGAAAGGTGCAAGCGAGCCATGGCCAACCAATCAAGAGAGCCCAAGCTCATTATTGCTGACATCAAAGCAGCAACAAAAGCCACCATTTGGGCTAAGATGAAAAGATCCAGCGCGGATTTCGACTGGCTGGATAGGGTGCTCTGCTCTTAGGAGCGAGATTCTATGGTACTAGGTTGTATTTGTTGTTGATCAGTTTCACGTTGCTTTTGTTCCCTATCTGGGTTAACTTTTGTACTAGCTTTTTGCTGTTTTTGTTTCACTACTAGGGAGGTTTGTTTATTCACCCCCTAGGATTGATGTCCCCATTATTGTTATCAGATAGATAGGTCTCCTATGTATCTAACACTTCAAGTCCGTTTTACTTAATATATATACATAACTCTTTCAAAAAAAAAAAGAGAAGCAGCTCACGTTTGATCCCCCTCCTTCTCTTATTTATTTTACACTATTAGCTAAAAGACAAAACCATAAAAGTAAACAAGTACAACTTACTTTTTTTCATTTTCTCTTTCCTCCATTGCCTTCTCTCTTCCGATTTTTCCCCCTTCCAGCTCTCTCTCGCTGTACCTTGTTCTTTCATGGCTATTTGGTGAGCTTCTCCCAACTCCATCCTTCTCCTTCCTTGTTCCTTCACCAAATCAAGTCCAAATCGAAAACAAAACACACCAAAATACTCACCTTGCTTTGGGGATCATTTTTCACCTTTCGAAATCTTCAAACTCTACATTTGAATTCCATGGGTGTAGCTCATTTTGAAGAGGAAATCACCCATTCTTGAAGCTAATCAACCCTTTGATGTTTTAAGGTAAGAAATAACTCAAAAACTCATTTATTTCTCCATCTCTTCTTGGCCGATTTTTGCCTCTGTTTTGAACTTCATTTTTGGCTCTTCATTTTAGCTTGTTTAAATCCTCATTAAGTGCTGGAGCTTGCCACCCTTAATTACATCGAAATTGACTCCATTAGGGCCCAGGATTCTCAAACACATGTGGGGAAAGATGTGCCAGATAACCAACTAGCTGCAGAAGATAAAAGAGTTTTTAAGAGGATCGAGCGCATAGAGATAACCAAAAAACCAGCTGGCTTCGATTACTTCTCCATGACGTCATATCCCGAAGTTGACCTCCCCCCAAAGCTAAAGCTGCCCACACTTGCCTTGTACAAAGGTTCCTCGGATCCATAAATTCATTTGGCTAGGTTCGATCGGGAAATGTCCATCATTGGGCTCAACGACATGTAGAAAGACAAAGTTTTTGCTTGCTATTTGGATGAAATTCCTCAACGTTGGTATCTCACTCAGAGAATGAATGCTAAGACCTATGAGGAGGTTTGCGAAGCCTTCCTGCATCACTTCGAGTATGCTATGAATCTTGAAGTCACCAGATCAGATCTAGCAGGCGCTCGATAGAAAGACGGTAAGTCCATGTCTGACTTCATCAAGCGTTAGAGGAGGAAGGCTGCTGCCATGCCTACCAAAATGGACGAGCAAGAGCAAATCCGCATGATAATTGAGAACATGCGGAAACAACACAACAATGAGCTAAAGTATATGTACTTTCCAAGTTTCGACATGTTGATGGGACAAGTCAGTATTCTAGAGGAAAAAGTTCATAAGGAAGGTTTGGAGCTCGAGTGTTCAAGAAACTCTAGCGGTGGTTCCAAATTCTTTAAGCCAGGACCAGAAAAGACCTATCTTCAGATAGTTGCTTGCACTCAGAGTAGTTTCCCAGAAATGAATGTGGTTCAACAACCTAGAGCTCTACATCAAAACTTCAGGACGATACCCTTAACACGCCGAGGCTCATCGCTAAGGGAATTCACCGACGTTGGCTGAACGCCAAGTCAGGCATTTCAAGAGCTTCAGAGGAGAATCTTGCTACAGCCCTTGGCCCCTTGGCCAGGAACTACTCATTTAGAGAGACATCTTAGTCAATTCTACCACTACCATCAGTTGCCTGGCCATTATGCCGACAATTGTCGAGCATTGAGGCACAAGATTCAAGACCTCCTCGAGCAAGGAGTCTAGTTTTTCTAAGTATGCAGATCATTTTATTTAGGTGATTCATCATCTATTGTATTTTCTTGCACCTTCAAATTCTCCTAGTAGCTTACTTTCCTAGTTAGTTTTCAGTCTCTTAAGATTGTAATTTTTATGTTTTCTTTCATATTCATAAATAAAATCACAGTTCCATATTCACAATTTCTGTACAAACCATTTTTCATTCATTCATTGAAATAAGAAAACAGAAAAATAGAACAACAAAAAATTTTGATGGGCATTTGTATTTTTCATGAGGAAGGATCACGAAGTAATCATCTCCCGACTATGGGACCGGATGATTTGTCTCTTTGTTTCTAAAAGATTGGACATGCTTTGCCAAACACCACGACCTATCCCAAAACATCCAAGCAGCTCACAAAGCGATTCCAAGTGTACACTTGTCAAAATTGTTGTCATAAACCCTAAATCAATACTGGGGGCAATCTGAGTTTGAGTTCATCATCTTTCATCTTTCTTTTAAACGTATGAACGAGTCTTAGAGTGAGAATTCACGAGAGTGTCTTGAGCGGAAAAACCATGAGTGAACGAGTGTGTCATTTTTACACGACTCCAGTGAGACCACATTCAAAGGTAAGGTAAACGGCATAACTCCGACCGAAAAAGATAATTTGTAAATTTACGCTTAGAACTATGAAAATTAACAAAGAACGGATATACAATTATTAGGAATGACGAAGCACCTAGGTAGAACACCACATAGCCAAAAGCTTGTGAACCCTGACATTAAACTCTAGGCACCCCCGCTGAGCCTTTCATATATCCTTTTTCGATATTATGAACTCCACAAAATGACCTAGCCGGTGATGAACATCCAACCCGTTGACCAAAGGAAGCGAGGAGCCCGACTCTCAGATATCATTTTCATCAGTCCAAAGAGCAACACCACTATCAGCAAGACGAAGCAATCCAGAAATGGTCCCAGAGTGACACAGGATCCAAAGAGCTCACATCAAGACAGCTCCCAAAGCCTAAAATCGGGAAACACAAGAACCCCAAAGGCAAAGTCAAGAAAGGATAAAACAAAGAGGTAAACCTGAAGTGTCTCGAGGAAATCCGAATGACAAAAAGGAGAAATGGTGTAAAGGATGACTTCAAAAGTCCAAGTCTAGAAGCTCAAAAACAATGTCAACATGAAGCAGCTAGACAACTTCAAGACAAGGAAGATGAATCCAAGAGAAGATGCAAGGTGCAGCTTTGGTCACCCCTTTTAGCTCCACATACCTTAAATATCCCTTCATGGTCCCGTAGTCTTTCATCACACCCCATGGCCACGTTATAAGCTTAAGAGACTTTTGACATGGTAGTTGTGTATGTAATCATGTGAAAGTAACAGATCGAATGCGTAAATTCATCAAATATCAAATTCAATGGTCTAGAAGTTGTGACCGTAAGCGAGAAATGAGTGCAAACACCAAACACGTCGAGCGTAGGTTAGGAAGCACCACATCAAAACATAAGCCTTGGCCTTGTGAGGACGAGACTCATTCACACATTTAATCAAGGAAAATGCTGGGGGAATCGATCGTTCCGATCGATTGCCATGAACTCTAGCTCAGATTGTCTTAAGGGTAAAATACTGGGGGCAATTGTTGGTTCCAACAATTGCTATGACAGCACCAAATGAAACCCGAAGCTTGTGCACCACCAACATTACTACCACACAGGCTCACATAAGGCCTTACGTCTACATCATACGCCGCAAGCTGGTCATAAGCCTTACCTCTATACCATACACCACAGGCTCATCATAATCCCTAATCACCTGTTATACCCAAAATTTTAACCACCCGAAAGAGAGTCTTTTAAGGCACAGGTGCAAAAAGGGTAGTTTGGTCAACCAGCAAAGATTCCAGTTCGATCGGCACATTCCGGGGTGCTAGGGACAGCTTAGTCATCTTCAGGGGCATTTTTGTGATTTTTCAAGGCTCTTAAGCCCCCTACGAGCTTTCTCTCTCCTCCGAAAATGGCTTAAATCAACTCCAAATGCTTTGAAACTTTAACCCATGATAGAGGATGACATTTTGAGCATAATGGCTTTGGAATTTTGATTTTTCGAATTTCCAATAAGTTTCTAGTAATTTTTGACCGAATCTGACGAGAAATTGAATTTAAAAATATTACAATATCCAAAAAATTCGATTGCACCTTGGAAAAATCAGAAATATCATCCATTACACATGGTTAAAATTTCATAGTCAGATTCCTTTTGGAAGCCCCTGAGCGAAAATATCGATAAATCGTAGTTTTTACAAGATTTTTTCTATCTTTAAGAAGGCCTATATAAGGGAACCTAACTCTTGATCAAGCCAGAGCTCCAAAAACCCTATAAAGTCAAAGAACCCAGCTGTCACAAATCTCCCACGTTTTTACACACCCGAGCACCAAAATCAAATCGAAAACCTTCCAAAATCATCATCTAAACACATTCTTCAACTCTTACAACATCAAAAATCATCAAACCCTCACCAAAACACCATCAAAGTGTGAAGAACATCAAGAACAGCAAGGGGTCAGAAGCTCGGGTCAACCTCAATCCGCAATTGGTATCCACGAGGCCTCCGAAGAAACCCGATGTGAAGAAGCACCTCAAATCCGAAGGTAAAACTGGTAGGAATCTTAGTTTTCCAACTCCCCTCGACCATTCGGACCATCCTTTAAATTTGGGTTCGAACCGACTCTTTCCGGCTTCTGTATAGTTGTTCGCTTTCTTTTTTTCCCTTTAACTTGTTTGCTAAGCTTCGTCATTATTCTGACTTCAAATTGAAATCTTTTGATAACTACATCTTGTAAATCTTTCTAGGAACACGCCCATAAATTTTGAGCCGAAAACACCGTCGAATTCACAAAAAAACCCACCGTCCGTGGGCGGTCTGTGATCTCGGACCCATGGTCCGGGATCACGGACACCCACGGACGGCGGTGAGATTTAAATTTTTGAATTTTCTAGGATTTCTCAACTTATGTCCGGGCCCACGGACATCCTGTCCGTGGCCCCAGACTTTTCAAAATTCCATTTTCTTTTCGATTTGACTATTCTGTATAAGTAAAAGTTAACTAGGGTCTGTGGGTTCGGACAGTAGGTCCGTGGCCACGGACATAAACAAATTTGACCTAATTTTGCCTCTAAAACCCTAGTTTAGGTAATTTCAACTTTCACTTTTAATTTCTGTCAAAAGTGATAAAAATCCAAAAAAATCAGAAGTTTGCGCACTTAGGTTAAAACGACTTGTAATAAGCCGTAATTAAACTAAGTAGAGGAAAAACGACTTTGAGGGGTAATGAAAGTAATCGAACCCTAAATAAGTCGAATACCAAGCCCCCGAACCCGAACTCTCCTTTCCTAATTTACCCTAGGTCAAAATTATGTGGCGACTCTAATTAGGTTCTAGTGAGCTAACTTAGGTTTTAATAATTAATGTTTTATGACATAGTTATTATGCTTAAGTTATAAGTGGACCTAGAACTCGATCAGATCTTAATCAACTCAAATCAACATATGATAAGGGTTAAAAAATCGAGGCTCACAGAATGCGACTCTGTTGGGGACAAAATCTTAATTTTTAACTTGTTTGATTTTAAGAAAGAGGGCTTAACTTGAAATTGTTTATTTACGGCTTCTATTACGTTGTTTGTTTACTTTCATGTGCAATTTAATTTTCTACACCTTTGCAACATATGAGAGTGAGTGTCCACATAAACCGATTTCACCCCGGGACCCGTTTGAGGGTCCCTTGTTAGGGACTCACACCTTTTAGGTGATGCGAATAAGCGGGGGAAAAGAGAAGGATGCCATCTAACCACATCCCCTTAATACCGGGGCTTTAGCCCCAAGCGTTTTCCTGGCAGTGTCCTTACCTAAGCTTGTTTGGTCATTCAAAGACCGATCGTAGACGCACACCTTTAGGTGATGTGAAAAAAGTGGGGAAGCCCAAAGAGAATAGCGTGCAAGCTCTATTCCTTTGTGGTGACCTGGGCCCATGCCCCAAGCACCTCTCCGGCTCGATCCATACCCGGTTTGATTTAAGCGTCTAGTGAGGACATGTTGAATTTGTGTGGGCCTTGTTTGCTTGAATGATCAACCCACTACCCAGCCTAGAGATTGATAGGAATTTCTCCTATCGACTTAGCCCAACCAGAATTCGAGGCTTTATTGCTTATGGCCCAAAGGCCTTGTTTGGTTTAAATGAGTGAATAGTTTGTTGGGCTTTAGCCCAAAAGCCTAGACTTAGGTGATCTCCATGTCGGCCCAATTAGAATTATCCATTTAGTTCTAAGCCTGTAAAAAGAAATCCGCCTGAACTTGAAATAACTCACAAGTCCTGAAAATAAAATTCTTTTTGGCTCAGCAACCATCTTCTTTGACCCAAAGAAAGTTAGACCATTAGTGATCTAGGGACCATTCTAGCCCATGTGCTTTACTTCAGGCCCAAACACATTTCGGCCCAAGGGCTCATTCTAGTCTAGATAAACTTCTTATCCGGGCCTTGGCCCAAAACCCTACATCCAGGTATCGCCTTTTAGGACCAATCAAAGCCATCTATTTAGATTTCAGTCCAAATTCCAATCCATAGTCTGAAAAATACTCCAGCCAAAACACCTCATTTTCTGGGTATCCTGGCCCACTTGCTTTCAGTCCTAACTTATTCTGGTTTTCAACTTACCTTATGAAACGTCATTTGTTCCCTATATCATTCAGCCCACTTCCCTTTGATTAGCTAATGATGGACACCTTGGAAACAGGTAGACCCAAATCCTAAGTGTGGCAGAGGGAGGAAACCTAATCAGCATGCAGGCCTAGTTTGCAGCCTTAGAGCAAAAGTACATGGCCGCCTTTGATGCCATGGAACAGAAACATAGGTTCACCACTAATGACATGGAGGCTAAGTCTATCACCATCATCGAAGAGCTGAAAAGCAAAATCAATAACTTGAGGTTGGTCATCAGGAAAACATTGCGGGGAAGATTGCCGACCCTGGGAACGAGCGTAACTACATTGAAATTAACTCCGTTGGGGCCTAGAATGTGCAAAGATTCGTAGGGGAAGCCGCCCTAGACCACCAACTAACTGTAGAACTCAAGAAGGCTCTTAAAAGGATCGAGCGCATGGAAAAGGCTAGTAAGCCAGCTGGTTTTGATTACTCTTCTATGGCATCATACCCCGAGGTTGATCTCCCTTCAAAGTTGAAGTTACCACACTTGCTCTATACAAGGGTTCATCAGACCCGCAGGTCCTTCTAGTGATGTTCGATAGGGAAATGTCCATCCTCAGGTTGAATGACATGCATAAGGCTAAGGTTTTCGCCCATTATCTCGATGACATACCTCAACGTTGGTACTTGAATCAGAGGATGAACACCAAAACCTATGTGGAGGTTTGTGAGGCTTTCCTGCACCATTTCGAGTATGCTAAGAATCTTGAAGTCACCAGGTCCGACCTTGCTAGCACTCGTGAAATACCCGTAATATTTTGGCATAGGATTTAATTAACATATAGACGGAGAGAATATGATTCTATAACATAGATAGTCGGGAATGATATTAATAGAGGCCCAGAGAAGCTATATATCCATCTTATTCCCAAAATCGTCTACAACGACTTAAATTCCTTTACTCCACTTATATTATATGAGTATGTCTATTTGTTCATCTGTTTCCAACTCTTATAACGTTGTTGTGTATTCCTGGTTTTGAGAGTTCAAATCAGATCTTACTACCTATAATAAATGAGTATTATTAAAAGTATTGTTATTATCATTAATATTTGTTACATTCAAGAATACAAGTGGAATTTTGCTTCTTCCTAAAATATCTTCCTCTTTCCTGAGTCTTATTAAATACTGAAAATGTGTTCCCACTCCTTCACGATTTTCACTCATTCTTTTCCTAACAATTAACTAGTTTTCTCTTATTTTAAATTATTAGTTAAATACCACCCTTTACTTTTCTTACTCATGAATCTAGATCCTTCCAATGTTTTAACGTTATTCACTCACCCAACTTTCGAATTGTTATTGTTGCCATAAGTATTAATTCACCTTTCAAATTGTTTTACAATGCTGATTACTAGCTCCTCCTTCCTTAGATTGGATGTGCTTATTAATTAATTTATTTATTTTAAACCTTCCTTATTTATCTATTTAATTCCCTATTTAACTGCACGATCAGTATCACGATAGTCATCCTCCTGAACGCACTTTCTTTTCTCGCTCCTCTGTTTATTCAAGCCCCTAACCCTCTCGAATTCATGTTCTTAGTCTTCCTTCATCGTTAGGCTGCTTTGCTGGTGCCAATTTGGGTAGAAGGGTAAGGAAAATCTACTGGTAAGGTTAAATAATTGTTTCATTGTTATTCAAATAGTTCCTGATGGAATCCCTACTTGTAAATCTAGACCGCGAGTTCTCTAACGGGTGCTACTATTGATCTAGCCGGTTGATTCCCTTGTGGTGGGCGTATCCAGGTAAATGTTGTGCTCAACATTCTCTACCTTTACGTTCTACAAAATACCGATGGATTGGTTTGAATGCGGTTTTGATATTGTGGAAGTTTGAGAATTATTTTCCCTATGTATTCTGGTGCAATGTTTTTCAAAAGTTGTGGATAAATGTTTTGGGACTTTCATTGGATTGATTATTGGCTTGTTGGTACCTTTTAGGTGCCCCGTGTATATTGTTGGTGCCTTTATGTTGCTCCGTGACCTATTGGTACTGCGTACCCCGTGAATATCATATTAATTTTGCCTGTAGACATTACTTGCAGTTAAACTCTAATGATCTACTCCTTTGGGTCGTAAGTTACCTTTTGGGGGGTGTGCACACTTAAGGACGTAGAGTGAGGTGGGATTCTATGTGTTGTGACCCTAATTTAGGTGTCGTCTCCGTATGCCATTAATTTGATTCTCTGAAAGTTCTCCCCGCTATGTTTTATGGCTGGTAAATTGGAATTGGTGAAGTTGTTTACATTTCGGTGCAAAGTATTGTTTTATAAATACAAAGTGGATTTCAAAACGTATTTTACTAGTTGAGACAATGTTTACTCAGTTTTGCTAATTTACGCGATCTCTTCACGTTTTCTATTGTTGTTTACTTATGGCTGAGTTGGGGATTGGGACATGCTATCACATAGATTAGGATGACCGGATCACCACTGCATAATATTTAAAGTTAAGTTGTGTTTTGGAAATACATTGTTTTATTATGTTGAAAACGTTTTGGTCGTTTAGGTTAAGTGGTTTAAAGCTTGAGCACTCTTCGTTTAAGGTGTGGCGGTAACACCCGTTTGGATTTTGCAAATTCCCTGCTACTTGCTTTGGAATGTTTAGTTTGGTATTATTCCTTTGGCAAATAATAGTTTTGGTGATGTTTTCGCACATTAGTTAAGTAATCTTGCAACAGTGTTTTTGTGTAACGTTTGAGGTATGGATTTCTGAAATGATTCTTCATTTGATTTGTTAAGTTATTATGGTTATTTTAATGTTGGCCTGGTTCTGTTCTGGCTCTTAAAAATGCATTTCAGGACCTGTCCGAACGTCTGTCTTGACATTCATGTTCGGAGAGGCCCCAAAAGTTTAAGAAGTTTTCTCTGTTTTGTCGTGTTCAAACTTCGGTCTGAACGACAATGTTCGGACAGCATGCGAGGACGGGGTTGACTTGCATGTCTCAACCTATGTCCGAACTTGCAAGTTTGGACCAATGTTCGGATGCGCGTAGAGGATTTTCGGACTTTTGAAACTCGACTTGGGTCCGAACTTCAAAGTCCGGACACAAGTTCGGACATCTTCGGATTTCAGACTTTTTAACTCTCGACTTGTCTCTGAACGTCAATGTCCAGACACAAGTTCGAACAAATGGTTTCCCGAGGTTCAACCTTCTCGGCTTCTGTCCAAACTTCCCATATCCGGACACAAGTTCGGACTAAGCTTAATTTGCACTTTTAGGACTTGTTTGGAGTCCGCTTTCGAAGCCTTTTTCACCATTAGATTTGTAATTTAATAACCTATATTTTAGGGCAAAATCCAGGGTGTTAGTGTAACTGGATGGGTATGGTGTACTGATATGGAGCTATTATATATGCTAGCTCCCATCATGGGGTAGAGACTTAACATATGGGCATATGGGTGGATATTGCTTACACGATTTAGTACTTATAGTCAGGAGTTAGAATAGAGCGCTAGGAGAGTGTAGGACTGGCTGACAGATTAAGTTTTCCATACCACACATGGAGCAGGAGTCGTAGAACTCAGATGGCAACCAACGACCCCATGAGACAGTTGCAGGAGCTGGCTCTCAACCTGGGAAAGATAGTCCAGAGGCAGGCGCGGAGGGATAATGTGCCGGAGGATTACATTAAGAGGATTGCCCATCTGAAGCCCACATCCTTCAAGGAAGAGGAGGACCTAGTGCTACTCGAGGACTAGATTAGAGAGTTTGACAAGATCTTCGAAGCAGTCAATTGCCCAGCTGACCGAAGGGTAAATGCAGTAGTCTACTACTTCAAGAGTCAGGCAGACATCTGGAGGTCCACCAACAGAGATGTGTTACTAGCTGGGCCTGATTTCGGCTGGGATCACTACTGGAAAAAAAAGAATAAACAACGCCCTTTTAAAAACGGTTATATTTGTAAATCGTTTTATTAGCATATTAAAGAACGTTTATAAAGTAAGGCGTCATATTTATGGTTTAGGCCGGACATTTTAAAAAACGCTTAACTTAAGAAGCGTTCTTTATTGTATTACGCCCAAAGACAAAAAAGCGCTTGGGAAATAAGCCATCTTTATACGAAACATATAAAAAACGCTTCATATATAAAACGTTTTTTATGTCTCTGGAACGCTCTGCATAAAGGAGACTTCCGATTAAAAGCATTCTTTATGTTTTTTACTCTCAGCATAAAAAATGCTTCTTAAGTGAAGCGTTCTTTATGTTGCCTGAATAACACCCCATTTTCTCGAAAAAATTAAATCTCTCCCGCGCTCTCTGTTACAACGTAACCCTCTAGCTACCTCTCTCTCGATTGAGCTCACGCAATACGTACCCCAGTACCGTCCGCTAGCTACTGCCATTGCCGCCACTTTCGTCGCCGCCACTACCGTGGCCGCCACTGTCGTCGCCCATTCATGCCGCCGCCGCTTTCCGGTCGTCTCTCGCGCCTGTTACGCGTTGGTTTTTCTCCCAATATTTGCGCGCATGCATCTTCTTCTCTGATCATCAGGTCGACCCAAATAGTACATGCATGCATGTCGCCTCTGGTTCGGTAATTTTATCAAATCTGTGAAACAGGAACATATATATGTCTGCTCTTTCTCTCTTATTAATTTTGCAACCTGCGATCGAACAGGAATTAACATACATGCTCATCGCCTCCCTTCAGTTCGTACGTTATATTGATCATCTGCAATAATTTTACAACCCAACTGACGTAACATCGATCCATGCTCGATCGCCTCTATTCTTGATTCTACTGGAGGTAATTTTGGTAACCAAACTGATCGATATCAGGAACATATAAACATGCTATGGTTGGGATTAATGTGTTTAATTATTAGGATTAAGTGTTTGGGATTAATTAATTTTGCAAACTAATTTATCTGTCGCTTGAGCTTATTTTTGGTACTTGCTGGTTGTGTCCAAATGGACTTGAGATTAATGTGTTTATTAGGTGAAAAATATAATGTGTTTGGGCATACAAATATAGGCATGCAGTTATGGTGAAATTTAGCAAAACTATGCAAACTGTAGATCAGGAACATACATGCTCTGTTTGAGATTAATGTGTTTATTAGGATTAAGTGTTTGGGATTAATTTTGCAAACCAAACTGTCGCCTCTTGTACATGCTCTATTGTGGTAAAACCCTATATTTTTAGGGGGGATTCTGTTCGATTTCCTAGAAAATTTTCTCAAACTATTGAATTATTGGATTCGTAATGTAATTATTGTTGAAATACCCTAAACCTTAATATGTTAATTAATTATGTAATTCTGTTATTCCAAGGCTAATTAAGTCCTTAAGATAATTGGTGAAGAAATAAAAACAAAAACGAAAAAGAAAACGCGTGTTAAATAATCATAGTAAGTATATAACCTTAACTAGGGTCCTAAATGGATTCCTAAGACTTATTTAGCCACTAGAACATGTGGAAAAAATTCCCGAAGGAAACGGACCCAGATAGTGGAGTAAAGCAAAACAGGCTTAAAGCACGTTTTTCGAGAAACCGAAAAACATGACTTTAAACAGTTAAATTGGACTTGTATAAATTATAGTTGATTTTATAACTATAATTATATACTAATTAAAGTCTAAGAATTTTTAGAATCAAATAAAACAAAATCTGGAAACCGGACCCGGACTGTTAAAACGACAGTTCGGGAACTTACGGGTGTTATCTGCCAAATGACATGTGCCACCTCCTCTCTGCCAAAGTCTGCTGGAAAAAACTGGTCTATCCTAAAGCCAAATTTTATTTTGTGGGTTACCTTAAAGGTAGACTTAAAAGTTGTGAAAAGCGCCAATCTTGGGGCATATGTCTTGCTAACAGATGCGGGCTCTGTGAGCGTGCCAAGAGACAAGCAAACCATCTTTTTTCAATGCAGGTACTCTATAGGGTTCTGGTGGACGATTTTGCGACTGGCTGGGGATCCCTACTAACCGGAGAAGCCTTCGAGCTGCGCATCATGGATCCTTCGCTATTGCAAAACGGAATCGCCCGGTTGATCTGGTGAAAAACAGCAGCAGTAGCCAACGTTGTATATATATGGATAGAAAGGTGCAAGCGAGCCATGGCCAACCAATCAAGAGAGCCCAAGCTCATTTGCTGACATCAAAGCGCAACAAAAGCCACCATTGGGCTAAGATGAAAAGATCCAGCGCGGGATTCGACTGGCTGGATAGGGTGCTCTGCTCTTAGGAGCGAGAGTTATGGTACTAGGTTGTATTTGTTGTTGATCAGTTTCACGTTGCTTTTGTTCCCTATCTGGGTTAATTTTGTAACTAGCTTTTTGCTGTTTGTTTCACTACAGGGAGGTTGTTTATTCACCCCCTAGGATTGATGTCCCCATTATTGTTATCAGATAGATAGGTCTCCTATGTATCTAACACTTCAAGTCCGTTTTACTTAATATATCATAAACTCTTTCAAAAAAAAAGAGAAGCAGCTCACGTTTGATCCCCTCCTTCTCTTATTTATTTTACACATAGCTAAAAGGACAAAACCATAAAAGTAAACAAGTACAATACTTTTTTTCATTTTCTCTTTCCTCCATTGCCTTCTCTCTTCCGATTTTTCCCCCTTCCAGCTCTCTCTCGCTGTACCTTGTTTTCCATGGCTATTTGGTGAGCTTCTCCCAACTCCATCCTCTCCTTCCTTGTTCCTTCACCAAATCAAGTCCAAATCGAAAACAAAACACACCAAAATACTCACCTTGCTTTGGGGATCATTTTTCACCTTTCGAAATCTTCAAACTCTACATTTGAATTCCATGGGTGTAGCTCATTTGAAGAGGAAATCACCATTCTTGAAGATAATCAACCCTTTGATGTTTTAAGGTAAGAAATAACTCAAAAACTCATTTATTCTCTCTCTTCTTGGCCGATTTTTGCCTCTGTTTTGAACTTCATTTTTGGCTCTTCATTTTAGCTGTGTTTAAATCCTCATTAAGTGCTGGAGCTTGCCACCTTAATTCCAAAACTCCATTGTGAAGTAGAAGGTAAAATCTCATTATTTCAGCTTAAACCCCTCTTGTTTAGGGTTGTTGCAAGAGCTTTATTTAATTCCATAATGTTCATCACCATTCATGGTATTTGGTCATTAGTGTAGAAAATAATCCATTGGAAATCGGTGTGGACAAGAAGTAAGGAGGGGGAAAGTTGAAAGAACTCAAAGGTAAATAACTTACCTTAAGTTATGTGGTGTTTAAGGACTTTGTGTATTATTTTTGGTGCAAATATAAATGTGAGCGAAATGCAGGTGTTTCTAATAATATGAGGAAATTCAGTGTTTTAATTTAATGTTGTTTAAGGGCCCCAAGAGCCAAGCTTTTAAGGTTTATGTACATTGGGTGCTATTGTTATTGAAATGGTGAACTTTAAGTGTGGTTTAGTGCCTTGGGAAAATGGATGGTTGGGAGTACTTAGGTGGGTTAAATAATGTGTGGGAAATGTTAAAATTATGAGGAGATCATGTCAAAATTTGGGTAGAAATTTAATGGTTTAAGTGCACTTCTAGTGGGAACAACTAGAGAGCTACAAGGTATTATGAGAGGAATGTAGTATAAAATCGGTTGGAAACTAGGTAGATGGAGATGGATGGATGAGTGAACATTAATGTGGGAATGTTGCATTATTTGCGGACTAGCAAGTGGGTGAGAGTGGTGAGAAAATCTGTAGCATGGCACTTAATAAACTAAGCTTTAGCTCTTGTAAGAGGATAGTGGGAAATTTGGATGAATTCGATTAAGAATGGAGTAACAAGTGTAGGTGATGATTTAGGTGAGTTTAAGAGGTGGTAATGGTGTTGGGAATATGCCTAAATACATGTAGGAAACATGGAGCAACAATGGGAAGAAGTTTGGAGTTAAATGGGCATTTAGAAAACAAGGGTCTGGAGCCGACCGACCTTGGGACCGGACTTACAAGGTCGGTCGAACCTAGTTTAACCAGTCGGAAACCTTTCTGGAATCGACCGACCTTGGGGACCGGACTTGCAAGGTCGGTCGGACTTAAATTTTGTGCGCGAAAATCTTTCTGGAATGGTCCGACCTTGGGGACCGGACTTGCAAGGTCGGTCGAGGTAAAATTTTCAAACGGGAAGTCTTCTGGAATGGACCGACCTTGGGACCGGACTTGGCAAGGTCGACGAAGTGGAAAATTTCGAACCCGGATGCTACTGGAATGGACCGACCTTGGGTAAGGTCGGTCGGTAAGGTCAGTCGACCCAAAATCGAAAAAAAAACAAACAAACAAAGTGTGGGTTAGGTAGCAAACCCTAGTGGGTATAATAAAGATAACCAAGTGTAGGTTTAAGCATAAAAGAATGCCATATAAACATGTAAAGGTTTAGTAAATCGGAAGTAAAGCAAACTAATTAACCAACCTTATTAATCATGTATAGGAAACTACTTCGGTTGATTCATACACAAAAGACCAAGGTTATGGTTTTCTGCAGTATGTTGATACCGTTTACACCGGCATTGTGTTGTTTGTTTTCTGTGTTGTTTTGACCTTGTAATATTAAATCATGAAAAGTCATGGTCATGCTATTATTGTGGCGTATGTGTACCGGTGCTGTTAACCTCGATACGTTACTAACCCATTAGTTGACCAACTAGGATACGTAAGAGAAGCGGTACCCGGTTTAACGTTTCAACTTAAGGAAGTTGTGGAACCTCGGCTATGTATGAGCTAGTTGTGGTGTGTGTTGGTTAATGTGTATCCCTTTTCCTTGGGGTGTTAACCGGACTTGAATACTTATTTGTGATTGATTGTGCTAAGTCCCAACAACGGGACTTCTAACAAGTGCTACCGGGGAGGAGGAATCCGGATGTTCCGGTCACACGTGTATGTACGGGGGGTCGACATCTGCATCAGATTCGGTCTCTCCTTATGTTAAGGTTGTTTTCCTTTTGGACTCCGACCGCCCACTAGCTTAGCCAAAAGCTTACTACTGACTCCAATCGGCTAGGGGAAATTAGTGTGTTCGAGGTGCTTGATCACTATATCCGACTCATCTTTAAGTTAAGTACTCGCGACTAACAGAGCGTATAATGAGTTATGTAACAAGCTTAACATGAGGATGGAAACATTCTTAGGCTTACTATGTTGACTAACTAGGTTGGTTGTTTACTAAAGTGAAGTGTTCTCACTATTATGTGTGTTACGGTTATGCAATATATTTCTTGCTGTGTAAATGTATGTTGTATGTTAAAATCATGCCATGTTATCATGACAAAATCTGCGTGATCCCGGTTAGTCAGCGGGCTGCACGTCAACCATGCCAGCCAAGGGTTGCTGACCCCCTTTGGGGCACATATTATTTTCAGAGAGTGTCGAGGAAGCCGAATGCTATAGCATGGCGCGAGGAGGAAACATTGTTATTTTGGATAGTGACCCGAGTAGTATTTGTATACTCGAGGCAGTTTGTTTTTGGTGGATGTAAAGTTGGTTGAGGATTTTTGTACATTACACTCGGGTATATTGTGATTCTTTTGGAAGTAATTTTGAAGGTTGTAGTTATGCTCGGGATTCTTGTAATCAGACGATACATTTGTAAGTACAGCCTCGTAGCACGTGGGTGGCTAACGGCGTGTAACACCGCCCTTTTTGGTTAATGTTTAAGTTGTTTTCCGCTGCGATTATTGATTAAGTGTGTGAAGATTATGGTTGGGGTGTTACAAAAAGTGGTATCAGAGCAAGTATCGCTCTGATTGCCTGGTTACCGAGCTTAGGAATATACCGAGTTAGAAGCTTAAACCTTGTCATCCAACGGACGTTATAACATTTGTCAGATAAGTTGGTAAGCGGCAATACTAATGGGCGCTCATGTATGTCAGATGGCAGGGCGACCACGTGGACGACGGCCGCGGGGGGCCCAGTCCAGAGACATGGGGGATAACCCTACCGCTCAGATGATGGCCGAAGCGATGGCGGACGCCCTAGCTCAAGTAGTACCCATATAGTGGCTGCCAGTGCAGCAAGGGCAGCAACAGCCCATTGGTCAGGATCTCACGGATCCACCACCACCACCGCAGCCATGCGAGACCAACTGGGTGAAAGCGTGGCCGATCTACGACCCTCATCCTTCAAAGGGGAGACTGACCCTTCCAAACTAGAGGCGTATATCTCAGAGCTAGAGACCGCCTACGAGATCTTGGTTTTTTCTGCTGATGCCAAGGTCCATCTGGCTGCATTTTACTTGAAGGGTTCGGCTAGTAACTGGTGGAAGCTTGTGCGGGCCGAGAAAGTGGCCGACCCGACTTTTCGATGGGAGCAACTACACGGCATTGCTACGGGCGGTATCCTAACTCGGTATTCTAGTCATCAGAGCGATACTTCGCTATGATACCACTTTTTGTAAACACCCTTGTAACACCCCTAATACGCACATGATACTAAATGAAATCGCAGCGGAATAAACAACTAAACAGTAACTAACGCTTCGGTGCTACAACGCCGTCAACCACCCACGTGGTTGACAAGGCAGAAAAATACTTGTACCGGTCTGATGATCAGACTCCCGAGCATAAAACTAAACCATAAATACATTATATACAATACCGAGTGTTTACATAACCTTCACTGTAACATCACTGTAACTGCACAACCAAATAATAACGCCACGGAGCACAGGCGCATCCCGGGCCAACATCCAAAAGTATACAAAAGTAAATCATCCTAGGATCTAAAGCCACTCCGCTTCTTCGATCCTCATCCTGCAGTATAAGAAATATGGATCCCCCGAGGGGGTCAGCAACCCTTGGCTGGTATGGCTAACGCGCAGCCCATCGGCTACCGGGATACGCGCAGCTACTTGTCATTATAACATGGCATTCAATTATATACATACATAACATAACATGGAGCATGGCATCAATAGTGCATAGCTCAACAACACATACACAGTGGATTTTCACTCCACGATAACAAACCACAAGGGTCAAATAACATAAGAGCCTAGAGAGTGATTCACTCTCATGTCAAGCTCGTTAAACACACTCATTACCGTTCTGTTAGACGAACGAGTAACTTAAGTCACAGATGGTTCGGATTTAGTGACCCGAACACACCACACAAACACAGGTTCCCACTAAACCGATCATAAGTCAGAATAGGTAAGCTTTGGAAGAAGCTAGCGGGAGATCGAACGCCAAATTAAGGAGAACAATCTTAACAACATAAGAGTCGAATCTGATTCAGATATCTACTCTTAACTTACATGCATGACCGGACCGGATTCCTCACTTCCCAGTTAACACTTGTTAGAAGTTCATAGTGGAACTTAACAACCAACACACAATAGGTGGTAAGTCATGTTAGACACACAAGGGAATGAGTCACAACAACACATCACAATAAATGAACAACTGTAAACTCATTACATGTTTAAATCTTATAACGTTGTAAACACACAGAAAAACATACAACACACAAACCGGTGTAAACCGCTAGACAACAGACTGCAAGAAAACCATACCTTGGTCCTTGCCTCGTTTGGTTTCCTCCGTAGGTCACTCCTATACATAATTCAAGAACGTCGGTTAATTAACTTACTTAACCTCCAAATTTACTAAGTGTTTAACATAATTGTATGACATGTTTTAATGTCTATCTTACCCTAGGTTACCTTCATTATACACCCTAGGGTTAACTACATAAGTCACATTCTTTTTTTTTTTTTTTTTTACAAGTTTTGGTCCGACCGGACTTGCCGACCGGACTTCCTAAGTCCGGTCCATTCCAGTACCTTTTTACCGTTGGAAAATTCACTCCGACCGGACTTACATGTCCGGTCCTATGTCCGGTCGATTCCAGAGACTTATAACCCGTACAAAATTCATGCCGACCGGACTTGCCAAGTCCGGTCCCATGTCCGGTCCATTCCAGAAACATTTTCCCTCTCAAAAACAAGCCCGACCGGACTTGTAGGTCCGGTCCCCCAAGTCCGGTCGATTCCAGAAACATTTCTCGGTAGTGTAACAGGGCCCGACCGGGCTTGCAAGTCCGGTCGCAAGTCCGGTCTGCCCCAAATCCTTATTTTCCTTTTCACATTCAACTCCAAACTTTACCCCATAAACCTAGTACCCCCTAACCTCATTTGGGCACTTCAAACACAACTTAAACCATCCTTAAACACTCACAACTCTTTTTCTAATTCCTTAAACCTTTACTTATCTCCAAAATTCCTAACACTTACAACATTTTACACTAGGTTTCTAAATGGTGTTTCTCACCTATGATAACTACTATCCCAAAATGTTTTCTCCTTATCTTAACATCATCTCCCAAGCATCATCTCTCACAACTAACTCCTTATATCCATCTTCAATTCTTTTTCCAAGTTCACACTTCTCCTTATTTACCAAAGTTTGCCTAAGTCTTTACCTAAGTCCCAAAATGACTTTGGTACATACTAAAATCTCAAGCTCATGCCTAAGTCCTTGTTACATCCAAATCACCTTAATGCATGTTTCTACACAAGAACAACACTTAACCATTTTAAATACTCCTTAACTTATCAAACTCATTTTAACACTTAGAACTTCACATTTGTTACCAAATTTCGACATAGGTTCTCCTAGAACATTACTAAACCAAAACACATTGTTTTTACCAACAAACAACCAAGAACACTAAAAATCCATCAAGTACTTATTATACACAAACTTCACTCAAAGCACTACATCACAATATAGTGCACAATTTAAATTGCATGGCACTTAGGCCCTTAAATGACATGGCTCTTAGGCCCTTAAATGCACAAATCATAAACACTGAATTTCCACAATATATTTGCCTTTAACCTGCAAATACACTCAACAACACATATGCCTTTTACTAAGCTCTTGAACACTTTACTAAGTCATTCACCATTGGCTCTTTAGGTAGTTTTAATAAGCATTTATAAGCTCATTTCTCCTAAGGCATTAAAAACATTAGGTTAGTAGATTTACCTCTTTTGCAAAATAACTTCTTTCTTGTTTCCTTTAGAAAACCGATAGAGTACTTGATTCTTTGACAAGCTCTAAACAATATACAAACATTATAATGAGTATTCAAGCTATAAGCTCCATCTCATTGTAAACCCTAGTTTTACATTGTTTCAAAAACATTAATGTAGTTGTTTTACCTTGCTCTTTGAAGAGAGTTTGAATATCTAGCAAGAGAGGACTCCACCTAGTCCATGAAGAGTTGGAATGAAGCTAGAACAAAGTCACATAAAAAGCTCCTTCAATACATATTTTCGGACATGACAAAAACAAGGAGGAAATGAATTTTTATTTGAGATTCCTTACCTAGAAGTCAAGGAGAGTAACAATATGTAAATACAAGCTCAAGCTCCTTCAATGGAGAAACTCCATGGCACCGAAATGGTTGTCTTGAGTTTGAGAAGATAGAATGAAGAGCTTGATGAGAGGAAGAGATTGGTGGTGTTTGTTTTTGATTTGGACAAGTGAGCAAGGTTTTACAAGAGTCAAAGCTTGTGTTTAATGGTGGTAGTGGTTTATCGTGAGAGAACAAGAAGAAGGAAGAAGAGAGGTGGGAAACCGTGTGAGCAAGGAAAGGAAATGAGAGAATGAGATGGAATTTACTTTATGAAGATTTTATACTTATAAAGTAAAAAGTACTTAAGTAGTTTACTTATTTCTTAACAAGCTAACAAAGGGTGGTGTGTCACCAACCTTAAAAACCGGCCCCAAATAGTAGTAGGAGGGTAATATAGTCTTTGTTTGTCAATTTAATTACTTATACAAACATATGTTACAAAATAGCTTATAAAAGTTACTATTCATAAAACAAGGCACATAGAAGTGAAATTTTTGATTTCCCACTAATATAGACACCCAAATGTGATATTATATAGTACACATATATATTTAAGAGTAATGATGGACATCTAGCCATTCAAAACTCATTTACAAGACAATTTTTCAAAAATGTGCTTTAAGACTCCTTAAAGCACATTTTGTGTTTAAACTTGTTTTCAAGCTTGGTTTTCTTTGGTAATTGATTTAATATGTTCATTAGTGTATAAATGAGGTCTTGGTAAGTTCATTAGGTCTTAACCAAGTTTATCCCAAGCTTAGAGCACATTTTGGCTCTTATTGACTTTAAAGCACATTTTGTGTTTCCTTTTGTTTAAATTTGTTTACTAATGTTTCTAAGACTCTTTTTAGTCTTAATACACCATATTTAAGTGTTTAAACAATATATTAAGGTTTGGGGTATTTCAATCTACCCCCCTTAAAAGAACTTTGTCCTCAAAGTTCATACTTCCACATATCCTAAATATTAGAACACGGGAACACTTATAAACAATACTTCCATACATTACTAACAACACACTTACATAACATTGGACCCAGGTCCATACAACATAACATAACATTGGACACAAGGTCCATACAACATTATCCACATCATTCAGACACAACGGTCTGTAACATAACAACATAACATAGACGATGTATTCAAATACACGTCGTACACACATAACCGAAACGGCTCTACCCCCCTTAAAAGGGGTACGCCCCGTACCCTATACACATAAGACTAAGAAGTAAACAATGACGGGTACTTCGCCTTCATCTTATCTTCCAGCTCCCAAGTGGCCTCCTCAACGTCCTGGTTAGACCAGAGAACTTTCACCAGTCTCACGGACTTATGGCGAGTGTCTCGAGTCTTAGCATCCAGAATCCGTACCGGAGTCTCCACTGATCGCATGGTCGGCTCTAAGGTTAGCCTTTCAGGCTGAAGCACATGAGACGGATGAGACATATACTTCTTCAACTGGGACACATGAAATACATCATGTACCTTGCCCAGCTCGGCGGGTAGGTCTAGTCTATAGGCTACCGGGCCGATCCGCTCCGTCACAACATAAGGCCCCACATACTTTGGGCTCAACTTGCCCTTCTGGCCAAAACGAAATACTCCCTTCATGGGGGACACTCTCAAAAATACCTGATCGCCCACGGCGAACTCCAGGTCACGTCGGCGCACATCTGCGTACGACTTCTGTCTATCCTGAGCTGCTTTCATATTAGCCCTGATCTGGCGAACTTCTGCCTGAACTTGCTCAAGATACTCTGGTCCTATAATGACCGTCTCACTCGACTCATCCCAGCATAATGGCGTGCGGCATGGTCTACCGTACAAGGCCTGGAAGGGAGACATCTTGATCGAAGCATGATAACTGTTGTTGTAACTAAACTCGATCAGATGTAACTTATCAATCCAGCTGGTCTGAAAGTCAAGTGCACAAGCACGTAGCATATCCTCAAGTGTCTGAATAGTGCGCTCACTCTGACCATCGGTCTGTGGGTGAAACGCTGTACTCAATTTCAATTCAGTACCCAATGCCTCTCGTGTGGACTTCCAATATCTGGATAAGAATCTGGTGTCTCTGTCAGATACAATCGTTTTCGGTACACCATGATGTCTTACAATCTTTTATCAAACAGTTCTGCCAATCTTGCCACTTTCCAAGTGTCCTTCATCGGAATGAATCGGGCCACCTTGGTCAGTCGGTCAACTATCACCCATATCATATTCAGACCTCCCCTTGTAGGCGGAAGCCCTACTACAAAGTCCATGGAGATATCATGGAACTTCCACTCAGGCACTGGCATTGGCTGTACCATACCACCAGGCCGTCGGTGCTCAAACTTGACCTTCTGGCAAGTGAGACACCTCAATACATAATCACTAACATCTTTCTTCATTCCAGTCCACCAAAAATACCTCTTCATACCTTTATACATCTTTGAAGCTCCGGGGTGAATCGAAGTAGTAGAACAATGGGATTCACTCAATATGCGCTCCTTCAACTCAGCGCTACTCCTAGGTATACACAATCGGCCATTCAGCCTAATCAGGTCATCATCGTGGAGTCTGAAGTCGTACTTCTGACCCTCGAATGTGCCATCAATAAGCTTCTGCCGGATCTCCAGCATGTACTGATCCGTCATCTGAGCACTCCGCACCTCTTCAACCAAGCCAGTATGAGAGACTAGCGAATGGAGAGAGTGTGCTCGGCGACTCAGTGCGTCAGCTACCACATTTGCCTTACCCTCTTTGTATTGCAGATTAATATCATAGTCATTCAGAAACTCAACCCACCTTCTTTGCCTCATGTTCAACTCTTTCTGAGTGAACAAGTACTTTAAGCTTTTATGATCAGAATAGATTGTCACACTTACCCCATACAAATAATGTCGCCATATCTTCAATGCGAAGACAATGGCACCCAATTCTAAGTCGTGGGTAGGGTAGTTCTCCTCATGCTTCTTCAGCTGACGGGAGGCGTATGCCACGACCTTCCCGTGCATCAATACACAACCCATACCTCTGCCTGATGCGTCGCAGTAGACCTCAAAACCATCTGGACCGTCTGGTATAGTCAGGACTGGTGCAGATGTCAGAGCATCCTTGAGACTCGCGAAAGAACTCTCACAGTCAACTGTCCACTCGAATGGTGCATCCTTCTTCATCAAGGAAGTCATCGGCTTCGAGATACTGGAGAAGTCCTTCACAAACCTCCTATAATATCCTGCCAGACCGAGGAAGCTCCTGATATCAGTGACTGTCTTCGGCCTAGGCCAGGTGCGCACTGCATCTATCTTTGCCGGATCAACAGCGATCCCGGCATCAGAAATCACATGCCCAAGGAAAGATACTTGGTTCAACCAAAATTCACATTTCGAAAACTTTGCATACAACTGGTTTCTCCTCAGAGTTTGTAACACATCTCTCAGGTGGCTTTCGTGCTCACCTTTTGATTTAGAATACACAAGAATGTCATCGATGAAGACTACCACTGACTTGTCCAACTGATCTTGGAACAAGGTTTCATTAAGTCCATGAACTTTGCTGGTGCATTCGATAAGCCAAATGGCATAACTGTGAACTCATAATGCCCATACCTCGTTCTGAAAGCTGTCTCTTCGATATCACTGTCACGGATGGCAATCTGATGGTATCCGGAACGTAAGTCTATCTTGGAGAATACTGATGCACCCCTCAGCTGATCAAATAGATCGTCGATGCGTGGTAAAGGGTAACGGTTTTTCACCGTAACAGCATTCAGCTCCCGATAATCAATACACAGGCGGAGGCTACCGTCCTTCTTCTTCACGAAGAGGACCGGCGCTCCCCATGGTGAACACTAGGGCGGATAAAGCCCTTGTCGAGTAGGTCTCTCAGCTGCTCCTTGAGCTCTGTCATCTCTGCTGGAGCCATACGATAAGGTGCTTTCGCAATGGGTCCAGTGCCCGGACTAAGTCGATCTCAAACTCAACCTCTCGTGCTGGCGGCATGCCCGGCAGTTCCTTAGGAAATACATCAGGAAACTCCGACACTACCGGCACATCTGGGCTAAACTCAGGGTCTCTCTCTATGTCCTGGACATAGCAGAGGTACACATCACTCCCTCGTCGTAACTCACGATACATGGCCATGGCGGTGATGATCTGAGTCGAAGGCTCCCTGGGCCTCTGGCGGTATGATATGGTAACCCCAGATGGACTCCGAAGAAGCAGTCGATGCTCGGCACACAGGATTCTGCCCTTGTACCGCTCCAACCAGTTCATCCCGACAATCACATCAAATCCAAGTCCGTCGAACTCTATCAGGTCGATCGGGAACTCTTCACCTCTGATTCGTACAATGACATCTCGGTGGTAGCGGGTACACTGATCCGCTCTTTCGATGGGAGAGTGACCAAGAAGTCTGGCATCTCCTCTCCATCTAACCCCAGCCTCTTCGCAAAAGATAGCGAAACAAATGTGTGCGAGGCTCCAGAGTCGAACAAGATCGATGCATCCACGCCATTCACTGGAAAGGTACCGGTGAGGATTGTGCCGCTCTTGCCGGCTTCTGCCTCATTGCAGACACTCAATGTACCTCCCGTTCCGAGTGCACAGCCTAATTCATTGGCAAACTAATAAGTACTGGGTAACAACACGGTTGATATACTTCAATAACTCCACTTTATTCATTAACACTTCCTCTTTACAACATTGTTGGTTTACATGGTTGATATAACTTAACACATACATAACTCCCTTAACATATACTGGCTTAACACATTACAAAGTATACAAGGTTTAGAATTGTCTGAAGGTCAAATTCAAACGTCCGGGTTTCATGTGTGTGGCATTGATCACTGCCGACGGTGCGGTATTCAGTTTGATCTTCCTGATGCCATGATATAGCATCCTTGACTGCCCACCCATGATTAGTACATCTCCTGACTTTAACATTAACTTCCTTGCGAGATCAGCTCGCTTCTGCTCGCCATATACAAATACTGCGGTATCACCAATGGACCAAGACACCACGGGTACTCCCTTACTTAGAGACTCGGGTGACTCGTCCTTATCTTGGTGTAAACCTAACCGTCCACCTTTTTGGTAGAAGTTCACAATACACAAATCTGCTTCCACACTTGGGATTGATTCCGTTTCAACTTGTTGAGCAATTCCCACGGCGTGATTAACGACCGCACGGAACTCCTCAGGTATACTTGGTACCGTTGCTCCATCTTCGCTCGCACTTCTTGATATGACTTGGTGTAAGGGTTCCAGTCCTTACCCATGCACATCATCTTCAATTGCATTCTTGATCCGTTCGGATATTCAGGTGTGTAGAAACCTCCAGGTTTAGCTCCAAGTTCGTCGCATCGTCTGATGATATGGACTTGTGCTTCCGGTGTCAGGTATCCACTTAAGAGTATCATACCTGGCTGGATAACCTGACATTGCTCCATTGGAAAGTCGGTGATGTTGATGGTGGTCTCTTCAGGGTTTGGTGTGGGTGGGATTGGATAACATATATTGAAGGTTCCTTTCAGTTTAGAATTATCTAATTAGGTGTCTTTCACACTATACTTTAACTCCTTACTCACATGATAATACACTTGAACTCACTAACACACATAAGCATGAAATGCGGTATGCAATCACTTATTACATTCAAGTTTAGGCGGTACCTGGTCTAGAAGAGGGCCCTGGCGCCTCAGACCGGTCCACCACATTCAGGGTGGCCTTGCTAGGTCCCGACCCTTCCCCTTCTGGGAATCAGTATGCCTCTGATCAGTGGGTGGCTGGTTAGCCGTCTTCGGGCCATCAATAGCTGCTGTGGCCTTACCCTTCCACTGCCCCTTGGGCTTGTTGACTCTGCTGTTGGGGTTCCGGTAACACTCGTGGTCACGGTGGCCCCACTTCTCGCAGTATCGACACTGCACCTCATTCCCTTGCAGTCCTTGCCGGGGTGGTCTCCATTGCACCACTTACAGTAATAGTGGCGCTCCGGTCCAGAGCCCGTGCTAGCTGCTAACACAATACACACTCAGTACTTTTCACAACTTATCAACATACACATCAACTTATTACACATGATTAAACAATTACCCTTTGGTGGGTAAGAGCGTAGGGGCTTCGCCGCATAAGCATATGTGAGCTTCAGTGGCTCCTCAGCGTGGTGGTTTGGGCTTGGCCCTTGTCACCCTGGTGCTGACTCTTCTGGGGCTGGGGATAAGGTTTCTTCTTCTTCTTTCCTCCCCCGTACCCCTGCGAACTCTGGCCCTCGCTCGTGGCCTTGCGCTTGTGCGCATTCTCCTCGTCCCTCAGACGGACGGTGATCTCCACCTTAGCAGCGGCATGATAGCACTCCTGTATTTAGGATGATCAGTCATGCCCCGCAATACATACTCACAAACTCACATTAATACTCACTTGTAGACTACATATTCACATCACTCTTTACTTAAATTACCTGCAAGGTAGTTATCAGCTGGCCCCATCCCATAGCGAAGACGGTGGCTGAGACCGTTGTAGAAACGGTTTACCAGCACCCGGTTCGAGTATCCCAGGTCCGGTAACAGGTGGACAAGGCCGGTGAAGGCGTGTAGTACTCATCAACCGACACCTTGTCCCCCTGCCTCAGACTATCCAGCTCGAGGCGCTTGGCCTCCTGAACGTGCACGGGTAGTATTTGGCTCGCAGCAGAGCCGTGTATACTCCCTCCAACCAAACTGAGGATCCGCCATCCGGTCCTCTCCTCACAGCTTCCACCAATCTGTGCCGAACCCTTCTAGTAAGCGGCAAGACGGACCTTAGCCTCTGCGGGCACAGCCAAGGTCTCGTAGGCGGTCTCCAACTCGGAGATGTACGCCTCCAGCTTACGTGGGTCGGTCTCCCCATGAAATGAAGGGGGTCTCAAGTCTGCCAATGCCTTGACCCAGTTGGTCTCTCGTGGCGGTGGTGGTGGTGGCTGAACTCCGGGCATCTGCCCCTGCTGGATCGCAGCTACAAGCTGGGGTACCATCTGGGCCACAGCGGCTGCTACAGCCTCAGCCATAACCTGAGCCGTAGTGTTCTCGCCCTGGTCACCCCCAGTACTAGTACCACTTCCGCGGCCTCTACCGCGTGGTCTACCTGACATCTGTATTCACATGAGTATTCATTAGCAATATGCTTACACACTTATCGGTCCAACGATCGTAACGCTTCCCGACAATAAGGTATTTCCACACTTAGTTAGTGGTTAACCTTTCCATAACTGATCACTTAGGTAACTGTAGTTAGGTTTCCTAACTCGGTATATTCCTAAGCTCGGTATTCTAGTCATCAGAGCGATACTTCGCTCTGATACCACTTTTTGTAACACCCCTAATACGCACATGATACTAAATGAAATCGCAGCGGAAATAAACAACTAAACAGTAACTAACGCTTCGGTGCTACAACGCCGTCAACCACCCACGTGGTTGACAAGGCAGAACAATACAATTGTACCGGTCTGATGATCAGACTCCCGAGCATAAAACTAAACCATAATTACATCATATACAATACCGAGTGTTTACATATACAACCTTCACTGTTAAACATCACTGTAAACTGTCACAACCAAATCCAACAACGCCACGGGAGCACAGGCGCATCCCGGGCCAACATCCAAAAGTATACAAAAGTAAACCTGCACCCTAGGATCTAAAGCCACTCCGCTTCTTCGATCCTCATCCTGCAGTATAAGAAATATGGATCCCCCGAGGGGGTCAGCACCCTTGGCTGGTATGGCTAACGCGCAGCCCATCGGCTACCGGGATACGCGCAGCTACTTGTCATTATAACATGGCATTCATTTACATACATACATAACATAACATAACATGGAGCATGGCATCAATAGTGCATAGCTCAACAACACATACACAGTGGATCTTCACTCCACAATAACAAACCACAAGGGTCAAATAACATAAGAGCCTAGAGAGTGATTCACTCTCATGTCAAGCTCGTTAAACACACTCATTACCGTTCTGTTAGACGAACGAGTAACTTAAGTCACAGATGGTTCGGATTTAGTGACCCGAACACACACACAAACACAGGTTCCCACTAAACCGATCATAAGTCAGAATAGGTAAGCTTTGGAAGAAGCTAGCGGGAGATCGAACGCCAAATTAAGGAGAACAATCTTAACAACATAAGAGTCGAATCTGATTCAGATATCTACTCTTAACTTACATGCATGACCGGACAACCGGATTCCTCACTTCCCAGTTAACACTTGTTAGAAGTTCATAGTGGAACTTAACAACCAACACACAATAGGTGGTAAGTCATGTTAGACACACACAAGGGAAATGAGTCACAACAACACATACAATAAATGAACAACTGTAAACTCATTACATGTTTAATCTTATAACGTTGTAAACACACAGAAAAACATACAACACACAAACCGGTGTAAACCGCTAGACAACAGACTGCAAGAAAACCATACCTTGGTCCTTGCCTCGTTTGGTTTCCTCCGTAGGTCACTCCTATACATAATTCAAGAACGTCGGTTAATTAACTTACTTAACCTCCAAATTTACTAAGTGTTTAAACATTTGTATGACATGTTTTAATGTCTATCTTACCCTAGGTTACCTTCATTATACACCCTAGGGTTAACTACATAAGTCACATTCTTTTCTTTTTTTTTTTTTACAAGTTTTGGTCCCGACCGGACTTGCCGACCGGACTTACCTAAGTCCGGTCCATTCCAGTACCTTTTTACCGTTGAAAAATTCACTCGACCGGACTTACATGTCCGGTCCTATGTCCGGTCGATTCCAGAGACTTTTCAACCCGTACAAAATTATGCCGACGGACTTGCCAAGTCCGGTCCCATGTCCGGTCATTCCAGAAACATTTTCCCTCTCACAAAAACAAGCCCGACGGACTTGTAGGTCCGGTCCCCCAAGTCCGGTCGATTCCAGAAACATTTCTCGGTAGTGTAACAGGGCCCGACCGGGCTTGCAAGTCCGGTCGCAAGTCCGGTCTGCCCCAATCCTTATTTTCTTTTCACATTCAACTCCAAACTTACCCAATAACCTAGTACCCCCTAACCTCATTTGGGCACTTTAAAACACACCTTAGGAACCCTTAAAACACTCACACAACTCTTTCTAATTCCTTAACCTTTACTTATTCCTTGTAAAATTCCTTAACACTTACAACATTTTACACTAGGTTTCTAAATGGTGTTTCTCACCTATGATAACTACTATCCCAAAATGTTTTCTCCTTATTTTCTTAACATCACATCTCACAAACTAACTCCTTATATCCTTACTTCAATCCTTTTTCAAGTTCATACTTCTCCTTAATTTACCAAAGTTTGCCTAAGTCTTTACTAAGTCCCAAAATGACTTTGGTACATACTAAAATCTCAAGCTCATGCCTAAGTCCTTGTTACATCCTAAATCACCTTAATGCATGTTTCCTACACAAGAACAACACTTAACCATTTTAAATACTCCTTAACTTATCAAACTCATTTTAACACTTAGAACTTCACATTTGTTACCCAAATTTCGACATAGGTTCTCCTAGAACATTACTAAACCCAAAACACATTGTTTTTACCAACAAACAACCAAGAACACTAAAAATCCATCAAGTACTTATTATACACAAACTTCACTCACAAAGCACTACATCACAATATAGTGCACAATTTAAATTGCATGGCACTTAGGCCCTTAAATGACATGGCTCTTAGGCCCTTAAAATGCACAAATCATAAACACTGAATTTCCACAATATATTTGCCTTTAACCTGCAAATACACTCAACAACACATATGCCTTTTACTAAGCTCTTGGGAACACTTTACTAAGTCATTCACCATTGGCTCTTTAGGTAGTTTTAATAAGCATTTATAAGCTCATTCTCCTAAGGCATTAAAAAACATTAGGTTAGTAGATTTACCTCTTTTGCAAAATAACTTCTTTCTTGTTTCCTTTAGAAAACCAATAGAGTACTTGATTCTTTGACAAGCTCTAAACAATATACAAACATTGAAATGAGTATTCAAGCTATAAGCTCCATCTCATTGTAAACCCTAGTTTTACATTGTTTCAAAAACATTAATGTAGTTGTTTTACCTTGCTCTTTGAAGAGAGTTTGAATATCTAGCAAGAGAGGACTCCACCTAGTCCATGAAGAGTTGGAATGAAGCTAGAACAAAGTCACATAAAAGCTCCTTCAATACATATTTTCGGACATGACAAAAACAAGGAGGAAAGGAAGTTTTTATTTGAGATTCCTTACCTAGAATCCAGGAGAGTAATAATATGTAGTCAAAAACAAGCTCAAGCTCCTTCAATGGAGAAACTCCATGGCACCGAAATGGTTGTCTTGAAGTTTGGAGAAGATAGAAATGAAGAGCTTGAGGAGAGGAAGAGATTGGTGGTGTTTGTTTTTGATTTGGACAAGTGAGCAAGGTTTTACAAGAGATCAAAGCTTGTGTTTTAATGGTGGTAGTGGTTCTATCGTGAGAGAACAAAGAAGAAAGGAAGAAGAGAGGTGGGAACCGTGTGAGCAAGGAAGGAAATGAGAGAATGAGATAGAATTTACTTTATGAAGATATTTATACTTATAAAGTAAAAAGGGTACTTAAGTAGTTTACTTTTTTTGTTAACAAGCTAACAAGGTGGTGTGTCACCAACCTTAAAAACCGGCCCCCAAATAGTAGTAGGAGGGTAATATAGTCTTTGTTTGTCAATTTAAATACTTATACAAACATATGTTACAAAATAGCTTATAAAAGTTACTATTCATAAAACAAGGCACATAGAAGTGAAATTTTTGATTTCCCACTATATAGACACCCAAATGTGATATTATATAGTACATATATATTTAAGAGTAATGATGGACATCTAGCCATTCAAAACTCATTTACAAGACATTTTTCAAAAATGTGCTTTAAGACTCCTTAAAGCACATTTGTGTTTAAACTTGTTTTCAAGCTTGGTTTTCTTTGGTAATTGGTTTAATATGTTCATTAGTGTATAAATGAGGTCTTGGTAAGTTCATTAGGTCTTAACCAAGTTTATCCCAAGCTTAGAGCACATTTTGGCTCTTATTGACTTTAAAGCACATTTTGTGTTTCTTTTGTTAAATTTGTTTACTAATGTTTCTAAGACTCTTTGTCTTAATACACCATATTTAAGTTTTAAACAATATATTAAGGTTTGGGGTATTTCACACGTAGGGATGCTAGTTAATCCAAATGATGGAATATAAAACAAAGGAAAAGAGGCAAACAGCTATGTCCAGGGGTCTGCAAACCTCTGGACGGAGTGAGTGGCCATTAGAACGAATTCTGAACGAGAGCACAAACACGTGCTACCCTTTATGAATACCCCGGATTAAAACAGTGATTAATTAGGCTAATTAAATATTAAAAAGTTTAATTAGTCCTAAATAAATATGTAGGAACGATTCCCGAAGAAAACGGATTCGTAAAACGAGTTAAAAATGCAACGAGCTGGTAAAACGCGTTTTCGAGAAAAACAGGGGGAAAACATGATTTAAACGGGAAAATAACTTTAATAATTATAGTAGTAAATTTATATTAGACCATAGTGTGGGTCTAGAGCTATTAAATTAATTAAACGCAAAATTCGGAAAATGGACCCGGTAAATGAATGTGTAACCGGGGGAAGTTAACGCGTTTAATTTTAAAAAAAAAAAAGACGAAAAACGACCGAGCTATTAATTAATGGGGCCGGTTTTAATTATGGGTATTACAACAATTAATAGCTTGTTAGCTAATAAGTGAGAACAAGACAAACAAATAAATAAAGTAAGTATAAATAGTATAAAGTAAAAAAGTAAATAAAACTCACCTCTCATTCTATTCTTCATTCACGTTTTATTCTGCCAGACCTCCAGCTTCTCCTTCTTCTCGCGACACAAACAGCACCCCAAACCCTCTCTTTGTATCACATTAACTTGCTCATTCCTCCACCGAATCACACGAAATTGGTACCGTTGAACTCGTCTCGGTGAGAGCTTCGATCTCCACCCATCAAGTTTCGTTTCCTCCGTTTTCATCTCCATCGACGTGGGAGCTTTTGAGCTTGAAGAGTAGATTTCAACTCTTCTTCTCTTCTTAGTGCCTAAAGGTATATATAAGCAAGTATTTATACCATTTCAAGCTTATTCTACCATTGTGAGACTTTTTCCTCACGTGGAGGTTTTCCCCCTCATTTCAGTCGAGCGTGAGTTTTTGTGGGTGTTGGAAAACTTCTCCAAGTGATTGCCAATCCAACTATTTTGGTTCTCCAAGGTAAAATCTAGGTTGAACTTTGTAAACTAGCTCTTAAAGTTATATATTAGGTTTTGTGGAGGAAAGTGAATTGATTGTGTATGTGTGGTGGGCTGCGGTTGTAGTTGGCAATCCAAGGCCTTGTGTGGTGTGGAAAAACAAGAGGAGAAAGAGGGAACAAGATAAAGAGGAAGAAGGGGAGTGTAAACTGAAAGTGAAACAAGGTAAAAAGCTTACCTTGTATCGGTTTTATTTCCTTGTGAAATTGATGTTTGAGTTGAATAAATAACTTTGAGTTTATGTAGTCTTGGTACTACAATATTGATAATTTGAACAGATTGTATTAATGTGTGTGAGTGTGGAAATAAACTAGAAGTTAAGTTGTTTTTTTTACATATGTGAGCAAATGGGATTTTGTTGTGTTATAAGTGTTTAAACCGAACAGGTGGGAGAGGTGTGTTGTGAATTTGTAGTGTGGTGAAAATGATTAGTGAAGTGAATAGGTGCTGTCAAAATTCACCTAGGATGGATAGTTTGAGTGTTCTGTTTTTAAAGGAAAAACAAGGTTGTTTAAGGAGGCTTAGTTGAGTGGTTAATGTTGTGAGGACCTAACTAAGAAGAAGAGTGTTCTGAGAGTGAAATAATGTCATTTTGAGTTAGGTAAGGCATCAGTATGTGAGGCTGATGGTTTGAAGAGCATGCCAAAATCTGTTACAAAACGATAGAAAACAAGAGAGAAAAACTAGTTTGTAAATGTAGAATAATCTAATGGAAATTAACTAGATTGGTGAGTGTACTTGGTGCTTGGTTAGGGTGATTTAGTGTGGTAATTAGATGCTAAAACATGTGGATTTTAGATTGTGAAGATAGGTTAATCATGGGTAAAGAGGGAACCTGTAACAGAGGAGGAAATTGTAAAAACTGTGAATATGTAGCAGGGTCCGGGACTTAGGTCCAGGACCAAGTCCCGGACCACCCCTATTTTACCCCCGAGAGTTGTTGTTTGTTTGGTCCGGGTCTTAACCCCATGTCCAAGTCCGGACCATGTACACTTTCCACCCGAGAATTCCCTGCCTTGTTGAAACCATGGTTGGTCGGGACTTAAGTCCCGTGTGAAGTCCCGGACCAGACCAGAAATAAAAAAAAATAGTTTTAAATGGTTTAAAAGCTAGGGAATGGTTTGGTAAGGATATTATAGGTTAATTAGCACTTGACTAATGACATGTGAAGGTCATTAAGGCTTAGACAAGACTAAGAGAGAATGTGAAACATGAACTTGTGAGATTTAAGCGTGAAACGTAATGACTAAGTGAGTAAAGTACGAAAAACGTTAGTGGAGTAACGTGTTAGGTTAATTATGGTTAATTGACCTCCCGAATTAATGTATGTTATAGGACTGATTAGTTGGACTCCGAGGGAGTAAGTCAACGGGCAAGATACGACGGTGAACGGTATGGTTTTCTCATGCCCTGTATCCTAACTTGGTTACTCTGATTTGTGTGTTTGTGTGTTTATGTGCAATCACCTAATCAAGATTAATGCATGAATGTGATTAATAGTATTACCTTGTATATTGTGTGCTTGACCTTGCACCCAATGAACTATGTCTTGTAAGACTAGTTTGTATAATTCATGAAATGTTTGAATGGGAAGAATTCATGTGTTTGAGATGCTCTCACTAACACACTAACCTTCTGACTTACCTAACCTGGAAACGGTAACTGATGATGAGAGGAGACCGATAGAGTGTCGGCCACGCGTGAGAATGAGGAAGCAAGAGAGATTGCTTACCGAGTTCTGGCCTAACCTTCCCACCATGGTTCCGAACCGTAAGGTCGCAACCGGGGAAGTAAGCCAAACCTAAGCCCGGTGGTGAGTTGTGGTGTGTATGCCACTTCTCTGCCCGGAGGTCACCCGACTTAACTGAGTAATTATTTCATGAGATAAATAATGGTTAAGTGTGGATCATGCCTTGTGCGAGAAATATGATCAAGAGATAAGAGATATGAGCATCCGTCTAACCCGGATGAGAATTTGGCTAACACGAGATGAGGTGTGAATCTTGAGGGAGAACCTCAAGGCCTCAGTGACCAATATGTGGGGGACTTGTAATGTTTCCATTGTTGTGTTTTACTCTGTGTGTGGGTATTATTATATATGAATATATTGTTGTTGTTATAGCATGCTTGTTTGAATAATAATGAACCGCATGTTGGCGACCAAGTAGTTAGCGTACCCTCGCTAGTACGCGGGGTATGCGATTACCATATGCAGCTTTAGCTGAGCCCCTTCGGGCACCATTTTTCCTATTTACAGGTACACGAGACGGTTGCTAGTTACGGAGTCCGAGACGTTATGCTTTTGGTTGTTAATAGTAGATGGGGCGGTGTACCGAGTTGTACACGGGCTTATAGCCCTAGTATAGTCGGTGTACTATGTGGTACACCTGTTGCTTTTGTTAGGAGAGAACATGGAGTAGTTGTGTGACCATAAAAACTTGTATTCTTTTGGCGGGCTGTGAGCCCTGTTGTAAATACTCTTAGTACTCGGTAATCAGGTGTTGTAAATTGTGTCAGTTATGTTGGTATTTCTTTTATCAGACCGGGACTGTAAGTTGCAGTAGTGTGGACCCGGTAACCATATGGGTGGTTATCGGTATTGTATCACCCTCGGTAGTTAGAGTTTTTCCGCTGCGATTAGTTTAATGACCGTGACGTTTAGACCGGGTATAGAGGTTGTTATCGTATGGGGTGTTACAAAAATGGTATCAGAGCGAAGCCTCGCTCTGATAGAAAGAAATACGAGTGTAGTGATTACCGAGTTAGGAAACCTAACCCTGAATTACCGTTTAAGTTAACGAATACCCTTTAACGTCTATAATGGCGATACAAATGCTTAAACTCTAGACCATTTGGTCGCATCACCTGATGTAAATTGTTAATGGTTCAGATGTCCGGAAGAGGACGAGGTCGAACTCGAGGGGGGGGGCTGCTGAGGAGCCAGAACCGCAGACGATAGCCGAGATCGTCGCGGCTACGGTAGCGCAGATGCTACCACAGGTTATTGCAGCTGTGCAGCAGACACAGCAGACTCAGCAGACACAGGCTGAGCCACCCCCACCCCCACCACCCAGAGAGACGAATTGGGTGAAAGCTGTAGCTGATCTACGACCCGCTTGCTTCCAGGGTGAGAGCGATCCAGCTAAGCTCGAGGCTTACATCTCCGAGATGGAGACGGCCTTCGAGACCCTCGAGACTCCTGCTGGAGTGAGGGTGAGAATAGCTGCCTATTATCTGAAGGGTGCCGCTATGGACTGGTGGAAGCTAGTCAAGGGCGAGCACGTCGCCGACCCTGCATTCGACTGGAATGCCTTCACTGCTCTTCTACGTTCCAAATACTACCCCGAGCATGTGAAGACAAAGAAGCGGCTCGAATTAGATGCTCTGAAGATGACGGATAAGATGACCGTCGACGAGTATTATACCACCTTTACTTCTATCCTTCGACTTCTACCCGACCTCGGGTATACCGGTCAGGTTTGGTCGACCGCTTCTATGGCGGCCTGAGCCATCGCCTCCGGTATGGCATGGGATACACCCGGTTCACCTCTCTACAGGTAAACACGGTTTGAGTCTTAATGCCGTAGTCAATACATTAGTACCTTCTTGTGTAAGAATACCAACTAATGTCCTATATCAGGAGTGTTACCATGCCGCATCGAGAGTTGAGATTACCGTCCAGCTAAGGGACGAGGAGAACGCGCAGAAGCGCAAGTTCAGCAACAAGGGTTCTGGCTCTGGTGAGCAGACCCAAGGGAAAGGATGGGGAAAGAAGAAAGGGAAGTACTCCCACCCGACCCAAACCCAGAAGACTACCACTGAGGAGAGCGGTGCCCATGCTGAGAAGGGCAAGGCAGCTGAGCCACTACGGCTCGCCTATTCCGCGCCGATAGCAGCGAAGCCGCTGAGGTCTCACCCACCTAAGGGTAAGATTCTCGAAAACCGGCACTTGTGTGTTCTAGGCTTAGTATACCGAATTTTGCTAACTCTCAATGCTTCAGGTTCTGGATCTGGCTCTGGCAAGGGCAACTCTGATGGGCGGGCCTACAGTTGCAAGTATTGCAAGAATGACCACCCCGGCACTGATTGCCAGGGAAGAGAGGTCAGGTGCTATAGCTGCCACAAGATGGGGCACCGTGCCTATGAGTGTCCTGCCAAGAAGGGCAACAGCCAGGAGTTCAAGCAGAGAGAGGGCAAAGAGGTAGCCGCTGGTGATACCCAGACCCAGCATGGCCAGCAGGGGCAGGGAGCTAGAGGTGCTCAGAAAGGTGCACCGCAGAGACAGTCCGCCCTTCACATCATAGATCGCTCAGAGGGAGCTGGTCAGAAGACCGGTTCAGGTACTTTCACACACCTTTAATCCTTGAGAGCATGACTACAGTCTTAATTACCTGCATCAGTGAATGACATAGAACTAACATATGGTTAAGCATGAATTGACTAACAAGATAGAACTTATAAGTTGAACTCACCACTTAGGGACCTTCCACATCTGCTATCCTATACCGACTGAACCAACCCCGGAAGAGCCCGACATCACCACACACCACTACACCATCGACAAGTGTCAGGTCATCCGCCCAGGTATGTTATTATTAAGGGGATACCTGACGCCGAAGCACAAATTGCCATTATCCGATGCTGCAACGAACTCGGAGCAAGCCCAGGAGGATTTTACACACCAGAATACCCCGGTGGAGCAACAATGAAACTAAAAATGATGTGCATGGGGAAGGAGTGGAATCCTTACACCCGCACCTACCACAAGCAACGAGCAGATGACGAAACAACACCACCTAAAATACCTGGAGAATTCCAAACGGTTGTTACACAAGCCGTAGAAATTGCACAACAGCTTGAAGCTGATCCCGTACCTGCACTTGAAGCAGATATTTGTATTGTCAACTTCTACCAAGAAGGAGGACGACTTGGTTTACACCAAGATAAGGACGAGACAGCGGAATCCCTTGAAAAGGGGGTGCCCGTAGTGTCTTGGTCCATTGGTGACGACGCCGAATTCCTGTTTGGCGAGCAGAAGCGTGCAGACCGCGCGGAGAAGATTATCCTTAGGTCAGGAGATGTCTTGGTCATGGGTGGTGAGTCGAGGATGTTGTATCACGGTATCAAGAGGATCAAGTTGAATACGGCACCATCGACTGTGATTAATGCCACACATGAAACCAGGGCGCCTGAACCTCACCTTTAGGAAATATTAGCCATGTAATCCCATGTAATATACTAGTAATGTTGTAACGAAACACCATGTGTACCTTGAATGGTTTATAATAAAGCAGTGTTCTTTATCAATCTTTCCACTTGCATTTTACCATCGAACTCATAAAGCTTATGAATAATAGGACGTGGACTCGGTACGGAAGGTAGCCTGAGTATACTTACTGAGGCACAGGCCGGTGAAAGCGGCACGATCCTCACGGGGACCTTTCCGGTTAATGGCATTGATGCCTCCGTGCTATTCGACTCCGGCGCCACCCACACCTTTGTCTCGCCGTCATTCGCGAGAAGGTTGGGGCTAGATACGGTTGAGTTACCCGACTTTATGGTGACACTCCCGTCGAAGGAGCGAGTGCGTTGCACGAAGTACTACCGAGATGCCACCATCCGAATCAGGGGCGAGCAGTTCCCCATATCCTTCATCGAATTCAGTGGTCTTGGCTTCGACTTGATAGTTGGGATGAATTGGTTGGAGCGGCATAAGGGGAGAATCCTTTGTGCCGAGCATAGATTGCTGCTCAGGAGTCCGTCTGGGGTTGCAGTTTCATACCGCCAGAGGCCTAGAGAGCCTTCGACTAGAGTCATCACCGCCATGGCCATGTACCGAGAGCTCAGAAAGGGGCACGAGGTATTCCTTTGTTATGTGCAAGATCTTGAGAGAGACCCTGATTTCAGCACCGATATTCCGGTAGTGTCGGAGTTCCCGGATGTATTTCCGAAGGAACTCCCGGCATGCCACCTCAGAGGGAGGTTGAGTTTGAGATCGAGCTTCTGCCTGGTACCGGACCCATAGCCAGAGCACCGTACCGATTGGCACCGGCAGAGATGGCCGAGTTGAGAGTACAGCTTCGAGACCTGCTCGACAAGGGGTTTATACGCCCGAGCGTATCACCCTGGGGAGCACCGGTCCTCTTCGTGAAGAAGAAGGACGGTAGCCTCCGCCTCTGCATCGACTACCGCGAGCTCAATGCGGTCACCATCAAGAATAAGTACCCTTTACCACGTATAGATGATCTGTTTGATCAATTGAAGGGAGCCTCTATATTCTCTAAGATTGATCTCAGATCCGGATACCATCAGATAGCCATCCGAGAGCAAGACATTGAGAAGACAGCGTTCCGTACGAGATATGGCCACTATGAGTTTACAGTGATGCCATTCGGACTGTCGAATGCGCCTGCGAAGTTCATGGATCTGATGAACCGACTGTTCAGCGATCAGCTAGACACATCGGTTGTGGTGTTCATTGATGATATTCTGGTATATTCGAAATCCAGAGAGGAGCATGAGAGCCACCTGAGGCAAGTACTTGAGACACTCCGTTTGAACCAACTATATGCGAAATTCTCTAAGTGTGAATTCTGGCTTGACCAAGTTTCATTCCTTGGTCATGTGATATCAAGCGCGGGTATCTCAGTCGACCCGGCTAAGATTGAAGCAGTTCGCTCGTGGCCTAGACCCAGGAACGTTTCCGACATCCGGAGCTTCTTGGGCTAGCGGTTATTATAGAAGGTTCGTGAAAGATTTCTCAAAGGTCGCCAAGCCTATGACAGCTTTGATGAAGAAGGACGCACAGTTTGTGTGGACCGATGACTGCGAGATTTCCTTTCAGAGCCTGAAGGACTCGTTGACCTCTGCGCCCGTCCTTACCATTCCTGAGGGTTCAGAGGGATTCGAAGTCTATTGTGATGCATCAGGCAGAGGCCTTGGATGCGTACTCATGCAGCACGGCAAGGTAGTTGCTTACGCCTCCCGCCAGCTGAAGAAGCATGAGGAGAACTACCCCACTCACGACCTCGAGCTAGGAGCCATCGTCTTCGCATTGAAGATATGGCGGCATTATCTTTATGGGGTTAGTGTTACCATCTACTCCGACCACAAAGCCTGCAGTATGTCTTCACGCAGAAAGAGTTGAACCTCAGGCAGAGGAGATGGATGGAATTCCTATCAGACTATGACATCGACCTTCAGTACAAAGAAGGGAAGGCGAATGTCGTGGCAGATGCACTGAGTCGTCGAGCACACTCGCTCCATTCGCTGCTCGCCTCTTCCAGCTTGGTTGATGAGGTGCGAGACGCTCAGATGATGAAAGACCGTATATGAGTGAGATCAGACAGAGTATCATCGACGGCACATTCGAGCACCGGAAGTATGACTTCAGGCTCCACGACGATGGTTGATCCGACTGAATGGCAGATTATGCGTTCCCCGAAGCAATGCTGAGCTGAGGGATCGCATTCTGCGAGAAGCCCACTGTTCCTCATTATCTGTCCACCCGGGAGCCTCTAAGATGTACAAAGGTATGAAGAGGTATTCTGGTGGTCGGGAATGAAATCTGATGTGAATGAGTTTGTCCTGAGGTGCCTCACTTGCCAGAGAGTGAAGTTTGAGCACCGTCGACCTGGAGGAATGGTACAACCTATGCCGATTCCTGAATGGAAGTTCCATGATATATCGATGGATTTTGTTGTTGGACTCCCATCTGCTAGGGGAGGACTCAACATGATCTGGGTGATTGTCGATCGCCTTACCAAGGTGGCCCGCTTCATACCTATGAGGGACACTTGGAAGGTAGCAAAGCTTGCTGAGATATTTGATCGAGAGATTATTCGACATCATGGGGTTCCTAAGACGATTGTGTCTGACCGCGACACCAGGTTTCTCTCGAGATACTGGAGAGCCACACGTGAGGCGCTTGGTACCGAACTGAAGCTCAGTACAGCCTTCCACCCACAGACTGACGGTCAGACAGAGCGGACCATCCAGACACTGGAGGACATGCTGAGAGCATGCGCCTTAGATTTCCAGGGGAGTTGGGTGGACAAGTTACATCTGATCGAGTTCTCTTATAACAACAGCTACCACGCTTCGATCAAGATGTCACCCTTCCAAGCCTTGTATGGCAGACCGTGTCGTACTCCATGTGTTGGGATGAGTCCAGTGAGGCGGTCATTGTTGGACCGGAATACCTTGAGCAGATGCAATCTGAAGTGCAACAAATTCGAGCGAATCTGAAAGCGGCCCAGGATCGACAAAAGTCTTATGCCGATGTGCGACGACGCGACCTCGAGTTCGCTGTGGGCGATCAGGTGTTTCTACGCGTCTCACCGATGAAGGGCGTGTTCCGATTCGGTCAGAAAGGCAAGTTGAGCCCGAAATACGTTGGGCCTTATACGATCACGGAAAGGATCGGAGCTGTAGCTTACAGGTTAGCGTTACCTGCAGACTTGGGTCGTGTGCATGATGTCTTTCATGTTTCACAGCTCAAGAAGTATATAGCCGATCCATCTCATGTCTTAGAGCCTGATCACATATCCCTTGAGCCGACGATGAGGTACGTCGAGACTCCCTTGCGCATCCTTGACACCAAGACGAGAGACACCCGCAACAAGTCAGTGCGGATGGTCAAGGTCTTGTGGTCGAACCACGACGTCGAGGAGGCTACTTGGGAACTGGAGGACGCCATGAGGGCGAAGTACCCGACACTGTTTGTAGACTAGGTTGTCTAGTGTCGTGAGGGTACGGGGCGTACCCCTTTTAAGGGGGGTAGGACCGTTTTGTTTTAGCATTGCTTCGGGATAGCTTTGCTTGTGTGTATATGTTTACATTTGTTTGACACAGTGTAACAACCAGTGTATTGGTTGTAGTGTTGTTAGTGCTTGCAGTGTGTGCTTGCATGATGGTGCTTGTTTGCACATATGTGTATGGTTCTTGTTGCACGGCGTATGTATGTGCTTGTTGCCATGAACATATGTGTGAGACTTGTTGTGAACTTGTTGACAGATGTGATATCTGGTGTGTGTACTATGTGTGTATTGTGTTAAGTGTGATTAGGACAAGTGATTTGTCAAATGAGTGAAGTTGTTAAACCACTACTTTGACCAACTTTGAGGGCAAAGTTCCTTAAGGGGGGTAGGTTGAAATACCCCGGAATTTAAAACAGTGATTAATTAGGCTAATTAAATATTTAAAGCTTAATTAGTCCTAAATAAATATGTAGGAACGATTCCCGAAGAAAACGGATTCGTAAAACGAGTTAAAAATGCAAACGAGCTGTAAAACGCGTTTTTCGAGAAACCGGGGAAAACATGATTTTAAACGGGTTAAATTAACTTTTAATAATTATAGTTAGTTAAATATCTATAATTAGACCATAGTGTGGGTCTAGAGCTATTAAAATTAATTAAACGGCAAAATTCCGGAAAATGGACCCGGTAAATGAATAGTGTCTAAACCGGGGGACGTAACGCGTTTAATTTAAAAAAGACGAAAAACGACCCGAGCTATTAATTAATGTGGGCCGGTTTTAATTAATGGGTATACACCAATTAATAGCTTGTTAGCTATTAAGTGAGAACAAGACAAACAAATAAATAAAGTAAGTAAATAGTATAAAGTAAAAAAGTAAATAAGAACTCACCTTCTCATTTCTATTCTTCATTCACGTTTTATTCTGCCCAGACCTCCATGCTTCTCCTTCTTCCTCGCGACACAAACAGCACCCAAACCCTCTCTTGTATCACCATAACTGCTCATTCCTCCACCGAATCACACGAAATTGGTACCGTTGAACTCGTCTCGGTGAGAGCTTCGATCTCCACCCATCAGTTTCGTTTCCTCCGTTTTCATCTCCATCGACGTGGGAGCTTTTGGAGCTTGAAGAGTAGATTTCAACTCTTCTTCTTCCTTAGTGCCTAAGGTATATATAAGCAAGTATTTATACCATTTCAAGCTTATTCTACCATTGTGAGACTTTTTCCCTCACGTGGAGGTTCCCCCCTCATTTCAGTCGAGCCGTGAGTTTTTGTGGGTGTTGGAAAACTTCTCCAAGTGATTGCCAATCCAACTATTTGGTTCTCCAAGGTAAAATCTAGGTTGAACTTTGTAAACTAGCTCTTAAAGTTATATATTAGGTTTTGTGGAGGAAAGTGAATTGATTGTGTATGTGTGGTGGGCTGCGGTTGTAGTTGGCAATCCAAGGCCTTGTGTGGTGTGGAAAAACAAGAGGAGAAAGAGGGAACAAGATAAGAGGAAGAAGGGGAGTGTAAACTGAAAGTGAAACAAGGTAAAAGCTTACCTTGTATCGGTTTTATTCCTTGTGAAATTGATGTTTGAGTTGAATAAATAACTTTGAGTTATGTAGTCTTGGTACTACAATATTGATAATTTGAACAGATTGATTAATGTGTTGAGTGTGGAAATAAACCAAGAAGTTAAGTTGTTTTTTTTACATATGTGAGCAAATGGGATTTGTTGTGTTATATGTGCTTAAACGAACAGGTGGGAGAGGTGTGTTGTGAATTTTGTAGTGTGGTGAAAATGATTAGTGAAGTGAATAGGTGCTGTCAAAATTCACCTAGGATGGATAGTTTGAGTGTTCTGTTTTTAAAGGAAGAAACAAGGTTGTTTAAGGAGGCTTAGTTGAGTGGTTAATGTTGTGAGGACCTAACTAAGAAGAAGAGTGTTTGAGAGTGAAATAATGTCATTTTGAGTTAGGTAAGGCATCAGTATGTGAGGCTTGAATGGTTTGAAGAGGATGCCAAAATCTGTTACAAAACCGATAGAAACAAGAGAGAAACTAGTTTGTAAATGTAGAATAATCTAATGGAAATTAACTAGATTGGTGAGTGTACTTGTGCTTGGTTAGGGTGATTTAGGTGGTTATTAGATGCTAAAACATGTGGATTTTAGTTTGTGAAGATAGGTTATCATAGGGTAAAGAGGGAACCTGTAACAGAGGAGGAAATTGTAAAAACTGTGAATTCTGTAGCAGGGTCGGGGACTTAGGTCCAGGACCATGTCCCGGACCACCCCTATTTTACCCCCCGAGAGTTGTTTGTTGTTTGGTCCGGGTCTAACCCCATGTCCAAGTCCCGGACCATGTACACTTTTCCAACCGAGAATTCCCTGCCTTGTTGGTCCGGGTCCTAGTCCCATGCCAAAGTCCCGGACCATATACAATTAAATAGCCGAGAGTTTGAACCATGGTTGGTCCGGGACTTAAGTCCCGTGTGAAGTCCCGGACCAGACCAGAAATAAAAAAAAAATAGTTTTAAATGGTTTAAAAGCTAGGGAATGGTTTGGTAAGGATATTATAGGTTAATTAGCACTTGACTAATGACATGTGAAGGTCATTAAGGGCTTAGACAAGACTAAGAGAGAAATGTGAAACATGAACTTGTGAGATTTAGCGTGAAACGTAATGACTAAGTGAGTAAAGTACGGGAAAACGTTAGTGGAGTAACGTGTTAGGTTAATTATGGTTAATTGACCTCCCGAATTAATGTATGTTATAGGACCTGATTAGTTGGACTCTGAGGAGAGTAAGTCAACGGGCAAGACGACGGTGAACGGTATGGTTTTCTCATGCCCTGTATCCTAACTTGGTTACTCTGATTTGTGTGTGTTGTGTGTTATGTGCAATCACCTAATCAAGATTAAATGCATGAATGTGGTTAATAGTATTACCTTGTATATTGTGTGCTTGACCTTGCACCCAATGAACTATGTCTTGTAAGACTAGTTTGTATAATTCATGAAATGTTTGAATGGGAAGAATTCATGTGTTTGAGATGCTCTCACTAACACACTAACCCTCTGACTTACCTAACCTGGAAACGGTAACTGATGATGAGAGGAGACCGATAGAGTGTCGGCCACGCGTGAGAATGAGGAAGCAAGAGAGATTGCTTACCGAGTTCTGGCCTAACCTTCCCACCATGGTTCCGAACCGTAAGGTCGCAACCCGGGGAAGTAAGCCAAACCTAAGCCCGGTGGTGAGTTGAGGTGTGTATGCCACTTCTCTGCCCGGAGGTCACCCGACTTAACTGAGTAATTATTTCATGAGATAAATAATGGTTAAGTGTGGATCATGCCTTGTGCGAGAAATATGATCAAGAGATAAGAGATATGAGCATCCGTCTAACCCGGATGAGAATTTGGCTAACACGAGATGAGGTGTGAATCTTGAGGGAGAACCTCAAGGCCTCAGTGACCAATATGTGGGGGACTTGTAATGTTTCCTTTTTGTGTTTACTCTGTGTGGGGGTATTATTATATATGAATATATTGTTGTTGTTATAGCATGCTTGTTTGTATAATAATGAACCGCATGTTGGCGACCAAGTAGTTAGCGTACCCTCGCTAGTACGCGGGGTATGCGATTACCATATGCAGCTTTAGCTGAGCCCCTTCGGGCACCATTTTTCCTATTTTTACAGGTACACGAGACGGTTGCTAGTTACGGAGTCCGAGACGTTATGCTTTTGGTTGTTAATAGTAGATGGGGCGGTGTACCGAGTTGTACACGGGCTTATAGCCCTAGTATAGTCGGTGTACTATGTGGTACACCTGTTGCTTTTGTTAGGAGAGAACATGGAGTAGTTGTGTGACCATAAACTTGTATTCTTTGGCGGGCTGTGAGCCCTGTTGTAAATACTCTTAGTACTCGGTAATCAGGTGTTGTAAATTGTGTCAGTTATGTTGGTATTTCTTTTATCAGACCGGGACTGTAAGTTGCAGTAGTGTGGACCCGGTAACCATATGGGTGGTTATCGGTATTGTATCACCCTCGGTAGTTAGAGTTTTTCCGCTGCGAGTTTAATGACCGTGACGTTTAGACCGGGTATAGAGTTGTTATCGTATGGGGTGTTACACTTTATATGTTTTGGAGCCCGGAGGGCAGAGTCATACCGTCTCTTGAATGAGGATAATCTACTCCAAAGGCTGAAGACGCACATGAGAGTTAGAGAACTCTATGAGAGCCAAGTATCAGCGCCCTTGTTGAGCGATATTGTATACTTGTGGGGAATGGGGCGAAACCCTTTTTAAGGGGGTAGACCTTTTGGCTTTGCACATGTTTGCACTGAAATTGTTGTTTTGTATGGGGGCATACAATAGTTTGTTAGTATCTTTGTTGGTATGGGGGTATAAGATTTGTTTGTTGTTGTTTCGAATGCGGGGCATACAATAATGGTGGTTGCGGGGCATACGCTGTTTGTTGGTGTCATTTATTTGTTTTGTTGGTGTGTTGGTACGCGAGCCGTACGTTGTGATTTGTTTATGAGGTGATGTGCACTTGTATGTAGGTGATATGAAAACTTGTTCGAATGAGTGTGTACATCAATGTTGTTTACTTTACATGTGTGTAGTACTTTTCTTTATGATATGTGTGATATATATATATTTAAGTACCTTGTAGATTGATTACATATGGTATCGCCTAGATACGAATGAATCATTAGATATGGAATGTGGAATGATGGCATGGTATGGACACCTCGGGGAGATTATCAAGGTTGGTAGAACTGATAGGAAATAATGGTGCTGATGGATGGCCTACATACATATGTTTGAATTAACGCCACAGATGATGGCTATGTGTGTATAAGTACAATACGATGTGTGTAAATGATATATCACATAGATATACATTATGGGATTATATGGGTAGTTATTATACACCTATTTAAGTAAAGCGACTTGGGGCGAAGTCTTTTTAAGGGGGGTAGATTGAAATACCCTACTTAATTAAATATTGATTAGACATATAATCAATTAAATTAAGGCCTAAACATGCCTTAAAAATAAATTAAACACAACAAAGTTTAACAGAAAGCAAGAATTACACCCTTTGAGCTTTTAGGGTGATTAAATATACCTAAAATTATAACATGAGCATTATAACACATAAATAAACATTAAAACCGTTTCCAAGGGAAACCAAGCTCAAAAACTCATTAGATCACAAAATGTGCACTAAGCTTTCTTAAAGCACATCTTAGTGAAATTGTCTCTAAAATGAGTTTTGTTTGATTTTAGGGTCTTAAATACCCTTAAATAATTAAACATTATTTAAACATATAATTAATTACATTAAGGCCTAAACAATTAAGCATATAAAACCTTACGGTGTAAGGTTAAATTAAGGGGAATGTGTTACATTATTATGAGCATGTAACAACTTGTGAACAAACGATCAATTAAATTTAGTACGGGCATATACATGTCCGAAACATGACAACGTTACATATTTAATACGGTCACATATATATATATATGTACATATACACAACGTCACAATATTACAACGTTGTAGGTATAACTAATAACACGACATGATAATATAGTCGCATAGGTACATATAACTAAAATACGACAAAATAAAATAGTTTGCATATACATATAGGTATAATCACTGACGTGACAAGATAAAATAGTCGCATATATGTATGTAACAATGATAAAAATAGGCGCGTATATACACTTATACAAAATTAGAGCAAACGTGCTCTAGCCGGGGTTCGAACCGGTACCTTTCGTACCCTTCCTGAATGCCTTAACCGGTTGAGCTATGCTCGAATTCAATAACAAATACTAACCTAATTAAACTAGTACTGATTCTACTAAAGTAACTTTTATGCTAGATAGCTAGACAACAAGAACACATCAAATTAAAACTAACACATGAATAAGTCATAAAAGGACATGTAACACATGACTTATATTAATAGTGTACAAACTAGCTAACATGATATTATAAAATACCAAGTATAACTAACACCAACAATAAACTATTGCTGGCTGGTTAATAACATATAAAAAGGGAACATTAAGACACTTAAAATATTCTTTAAGTGGGACATTACATTATCTACATATACCCACCTTAAGTTGCAAACTGAAACAGCAAACAAATCAGCCCTCACCTAATACCACTGTCTGAAAATCTGCAATGAAAACAGATTCATTCTACTTCAGACTCTGCTTGTCGACTCCAATGCATTCCCCTTGGAAATTTTAGTCACACTAAATTATTCTCTCATGCCCATACTCCCTTGTAACTTGAGACCATCATTCCCTTACTCACATACTGGTCCATTATTCTTTCTGTTTATTTTCTGTAACATAGCGAATAAAAAAAAATGGACAATAGACCAGGTTTCAGGAGCAGTAGATCGACAAGGTCTGTACTTCAGATCCTTGAAACTTAGCGCCACCAATCCCTAGTAATGTGAGAGCCATACTCCTCATTGTAACATCACCTAAATCAAGAAAGGAACAGAAAACACAGACCCACGGTTTCTCCCTGGTACTGTCTGATGACATTCTTGCTTTCAGAGAAAGTACTCAAGCAGCATGGGCATCCAGTCAGTGTCTGATGCAAACTCTCACGCAGTAGAGTTGGTGTTTTCCCAAATTTCCACACCAGTTCCTTGCAAATCGAAAACATTAACTCCCTTAATAAATCATCATACTCAAACACCCTTGTTCCTTCACCCTGCATGCGCACGACTTGTAACGCCCCTACTTATCATAAATGCAGCGGAAATAAAATACTAAGGCGATTACAGATCATCGGGTTCCCAAACACCCGGCCTAAACCTCACCAATTACAACTTATGACATTTCAAATGCTACGGTCTGAACTCGAGAAAACATAACATAAAAGTAATAATAACAAAATACAATAGCTCTCCAAAAATTCCTAATTCCCATCCCATACACTCACTCTCTTCATGGCCACCTGTATAACAATTCGTACCTGCAAGATGAAACCAAGCAGCCCACCCCGGGAGGGGTGAGTCAGTTCCCTGGAATGGAACTGGTACAACTCTCCAAAGCAAAGTTTAAAAACATAACTCTTAAAAATAAACCATAAGATGAAGCCAAACACTTAGAACAAAAGCAGAAGAACAAGGCACACCAAAACACCAAGTCAAAGATAACAAGTCAAGGATAGAGATAAATAACATGAGGTAAAGTGAGCCAACATAAAAGAAACCACGCCAGAAGTTAGTGAACATCCATTGTTTAAGTAAGATTCAGTTCCAATTAGGATTAGAAAGACCCAAGTAGTCACAAAGACTAGGAATGAAAGAAGATATCCAAGAACCCATAACTCAAGAGTGGAATTAACCCAATTGGGAGAGATGACCCCCACCGCCAGTCAGTTGTCACAAGGACGAGGTAAACAGACCTCCGCTGTCAGTTGTCCATATGGACGAGGTATAGCAGACCTCCGCTGCCACCGACCCGTTCTCGGTCATCGGTGAAAAGTGAGTGCACCACTTATTAGAAATAATCCATACCCAATACCAAGATTGACATTTCCCATATTCCACTAGACTATTAACTGTACAACTGCAATACCAAAACACTTAGTCCTACAGAGTGCAGAGGCGTAAACCCTCAATAGTCAATATCTAATGAGATAAACCAGATAAAAGGAACCAATGATCATGTGAGTTGTACATCCAAGGGTCAGTTAGTCACATCAAGCTGAGTTAGTCACACAAACTATTTCCTTTCAAGATTCATTCAAACTCATTTAGCGTTTCTCAAAAAATTCCATAAAATTTGTCACCAAAAGTATCTGAGTACGAGAAATAGTACAAAACATTCCATCAAGTCCATAACACATCAAGCTGAGTACGAGAAATCGTACCTGGTAATCGTTGTAGCTGTTCTAGTCGACTTGTGCAAATAATCAACAATACTCTGAGGAATATTAAAGGTAGTCTAACATCAATAACTTGTAACCTAAGTTAAACTAAATAAATTCCTCACTCTTATCTCTAAGTCTCAATTGTCTTTTAAGCCCTCACTTAAATGTTATGTATACCCTTTGACTTATATTAGAATGTTGTATAAACCAAGGTATATTATTTACTTTATCATTAACTATATAATAAAGCACTTTAAGATAACCTTTTATTTATCCTTGCTTACATTTAATTTCCCAAATGTTTTTTTTTTTACACACATTCCGCTATAGACTATGTATAATCCTTTTATACTAAATTTTAATAAACTTACGTCTTAAAATACATTTTTCATATTGTTTACAAAACCTAAGGTTTCAGAGGAATAACTTAATAAAAATAATCTCCTTAAGTTTAATAATCTTAAGTTAATACCGCCTCATATAATATTCTTTTATTAGTATTATGTAGAGGTTTAGTTATCTCATTAATTCCTTCATATTATATTTTCTATAAGGCATTTTATTTCTTTTATTTATGTAGTTTTTTTTATGTGTATATATATTAGGATTTATTCAAGACATTCCTGTGTAGTTTTATGCACTTAATTATTTATACTAACTTTTACACATAGCTACATCCAATATATGGTTTATAAAATAAAGTATTTCCCTTACTTTTCGTTAAACATATTAGCTTCCATATTATAAATAAAATGTAGTTTAGTTAAATTCCTTGATTTAATATAAGTTTCTATTTATTTCTCTCATATAAATATATGTAACAATTTTTACTTCACTTAAAGTTAATACCCAAAATATTTATATACATACTGTATTAAATGTTAATTAGTCTTATTATATTTTCCCCAACCTAAAAGTTCATTAATCAACTATACTTTAATTTTTGATTACATTAAAAACCATATATGATAAGTTATTCTTATGAAAAACTCATAAACACAATTTTAAACCCATTTACAATTGTCCAAAAATCTCCAATTAAATATATAGTAACTATAACATTTTAGACATATTATAAAATTTTTATTACATAACAATATCTTTTAAATTATCCAAATAATTCCATAATACTCATAACTTAAAAAAATTATAACTTACGTTAAAAACTCAAAACCAATATTAATTTACATCATAATAAACTAGATTTTATAAGGAATCTATGGTTAAAATTTCAAGTCAAAATACATTCGGGAAGATATTTAAATTAACCCAACAAGTTAAGACTATTTACTGAAATTTATAAAACTTAATATACTCTTATATTCCCACGATCTAATCTGGGCCGTCCGTTCCTTTAAACTGCGATCGGACGGTCCTGTGTCTCTAGTTCATTGAAATACCCCAAACCTTGGTATGTTGTGTAAATGTTAAACTATGGTATTTAAAGGCTAAAAAGTGCCTTAGAAATATAGATGAACCATTTAAACCATGGTAAAACACAATAAAACACTAAGACACGGTTTGAGCAAAAACATGCTCTAAGCTTGGAGTGAACTTGGCTAGGACCCAAAGAGCCTACCAAGACTTGATAATGCTTAATTATGACTTTATAAGGCTAATTAAGTCCTTAGGAAACTTTGGTAGACAATGAAACCAAACAAAACACAAATAAATACCTTAAGGTCAATATGGGCTAAAATGTGCTCTAAGCTTGGGATAAATGTGTATAAGACCTAATGGTCATACTTATACCTTATAAATATGTTAATGAACATATTAAATCAATTACCAAAGAAAACCAAGCTTGGAACAAGTTAAAACACAAAATGTGCTTTAAGAAGTCTTAAAGCACGTTTTTGAAAAAATTGTCTTGTAAATGAGTTTTGAATGGCTAAATGTCCATCATTACTCTTTAATTAACATGTGTACTATATAGTATCACATTTGGGTGGCTATATCAATGGGAAATCAAAAATTTCACTTCTATGTGCCTTGATTTGATGAATAGAACTTTTATAAGCTAGTTTGTAACATATGATGTTATAAGTAATTAAATGAGTCAACAAAGACCAAACTACCCCTAAGTATATGATGGGGGCCGGTTTTTAGTAAGGTGAGTCACCACCATGTAAAACAAATTAAGGAAGGAAGGAAAAGAAAGTAAAAGAAGAAAGTTACTTTAGTACATAAATATCTTCTAAAAGTAGACTCCAATCTTCATTCTCTCCATTTCCTCCAATTCCCACCGTCTTCTACCTTCCTTCTTTCTCTCTTTTACGATTTGCTATAGCACCACACAAGAACTCCATTTTGAATGCTTGTAACTCCTAGCTCCATGGTCCAAATTCAATTTCAAGACCACCATTCTCTTAGTTAAGCCAAGCTCTACATCTTGTCTTTTCAAAACTTCAAAACCTCCGTTTCGGTGCCAAGAGAAACCTCCATGGGAAGAGCTTGAGCTCACCTTTTCATGCCTTGACATTCTCCTTTGCTTCAAGGTAAGGAAACTCAAAGAAAATCCATGTTTCCTCCATGTTCTTATGTTGACCGAAAATCACCATTAATGGTGCATTTATCTTGCTTTGTTTTAGCTTCATTTGAATCTTCCAAGGGCTAGGAGGAGTCCTCTCTTGATACTTATTCAAGCTCTCCTTCCATTCAAAGGTAAAACAATTACCTTGATGTGTTTAAAACAATATATGTAACTAGGGTTTACAATGAGATGAAGCTTAAAGCTTATATACTCATTAAAATGTTGGATATGTTAGTTGTTGACAAGGAAGGAAATGCCCTTACCGGTTTTATGAAGAAACAAGAAAGAATTTGGGAGGAAAAGAGGTATATATGCTATCTTAATGTGGTTTAATGCCTTAGGAGAAATGAGCTTATAAGCTTGCTAAAACTACCTAAAGAGCAAATGGTGAATGACCTAGTAAAGTGTTCTCAAGGAGACTAGTAGAAGAACATATGTATTGGTGTATGTATTTGCAGGTCAAAGGCATTATTTATGTGGGAAATTCAGTGTTTAAGGATTATGCTATTTAAGGGCCTAAGAGCCATGTTATTTAAGGGCCTAAGTGCCAAGCAAGTTAATTATGCACTTATATGTGATGTAGTGTGAATTGGTGAAGTTTTGTGAGTGATATGTTTTTGATGGATCTAGGTGTTCTTGAGTATTTAGTGGTGAAAACTATGAGCTTTGGAATGATGAGGTGCTAAGAGAACCTATGGCAAAAATTTGTAAAATGTATAAGGAGTTTTAAGTGTTTAAATGGTTTTGATGAACTAGGAAGTGTTTAAAGGTGAATAAATGTTACTTGAGAAGAAAACAAGTATTAAGGTGATTTAGAGTGATGCAAGGATTTAGGTGTTATCTTGGAAGTTCTAGGAATTCAATGTGTATTTTGAGAGTGTATTAAAGTCTTGAAGAAGTTTGCTAAGGTTTAGGTTATGTTGATGAATAAGGAGAAAATGATGTTAGGTAGGTTTTGAGAGAGGAATTTAAGGAGTTGTGAAAGAGAAGATGCTTTGGATAGATGTGATGGTGGTGAGAAAACATTTTAGTAGAGGTCATTTAAGGTAAAACACCACTTGGAAAACCAAAAGGGAATGTTACAAGTGTTAAGAGATTTGGGGGGGAAATTGGATAACAAGTTGGACAATGTTTTAAGGTGAATCAAAGTGATATTCTAGTATTAGAATATGCCTAAGTTCATGTATGAAGTTTGGGTAATCAATGGATGAAGAGAATAGATGAAACAAGACTTGGAAAGTGAAATTCTTGGCCCGTCCGAACTACCGTCCGAACTTGGACGTTCGGACGTGCCATGTGTGCGCGTAGGTTTCCTGATCTTCGACTGATGTCCGAACTACCGTCCGAAATGGGGAAGTTCGGACACACTTATTTTATCTCTGGGTTTGGCCTCGAACAGCGTCCGAACTTGGGAAGTCCGGACGCAAGTTCGGACGTTCACAGTTTGCACCCCTAGAGCCTCGAACGGTGTCCGAACTTGAGAAGTCCGCACACAAGTTCGGACAAGGTGCTGTTTTGACCAAGAGGGTGTTTAAGGTATGGAAATGATGTGTAATGATGGGGATTGATGGTTAATGATGTTATGAGGATGTTAAGGACATGTTAGGTGAGTTTTAATGACAATTAAGTGGTGTGAAAAGTTTGTATAAATGTGAAAGTAAAACAAGTTAAAAAAAAAAAAAAGTGAAGTGTTAGTAACTAAGTTAACGGGGAAAAATTATAAGCATTAGACATTAAATAATCAAGCAACCCCGATGTAATATAAACACATGTGATGTTAACAGTTGTTCGAGAATTGTCGAGGAACATAAGTGGACGTGGTAAAGGGGACTCCGGTGACAGGTATGGTTTTCTTGCAACTGTGTTCCTACCGGATTACACCGGCTTGTATGCCAATATGTTTTCTTGAGTGTTTGCCACCTTGTAATAATAAAACATGTAATGAGTTTATAGTAATTCATTTATGTGGCGAATTTGGCCTCCGATACCATTTAACCTCAAATATGTGTTAAACCTTAGCTAACCAAAACTAGGAACACATGAGTGATCGGTATTCGGAGTTGACGGCCCAAACCTTGGGAACGTGCTAACCACGGCTATGTGTGAGTTAGTTGGACATTGTTGCTGATGCAAGTGTGTGAACCTCCCTTGTGTGCTTAACTCGGTTATGATACCGTATGGGTGTGGATGTGGTAGGCTCCATAATGGATCTCTAACTACTTATTTATAAGTGTATATGTACTAATGGGGGGTGAGGAGTCCGGTTTTCCGGCCACGCGTGTGATGGATGGGAGTCGTTATCTTATCCGGTTCGGCTCTCTTGGTGTATGTATAGGTGGTATTCCAATTGGTTCTACCTTCCCTTAGCTTATCCAAAGCTAGTTACTGACTCACGTCGGGCCACGGGCATACGTATGTTATTTCGGTGTGCTTGGGATCACTATATCCGACACACCTTGGGTATAAGTTAACCGTTCTATATAACTGGACGGTAACGAGGTTGGTAACGAGCTTAACATGGGATTGGCAAAAATCCCTAGGCTCACATGGTATACAACTATGGTGGAAGGTTCCTTGTGAGAACCGATTTATGGGGTTATGTAATGTTATGGTGCCATGCAAATTCCCTTGCTATGCTATGGTATATATATATATACATATATGGGATGTTTAAAATGATTTGTGATGTATATGTGTACGTCGAGATAAGAAAGGTTTTGTTATGTTTTGTTATGTGAGGAATGAGATATGTTGTAGGATATGGAATGTGTGGATCATGGAAATAAATCCCAGTTTGTGACAAGAGGCGTTTAAGGATAACCCGATTAATGGGTACATGTCGTTCGTTAAGGAAGTAGCTCCGTTTTAGAGGAGAGCCACTCTAGGGTTTAAGGAATCATTGGATGGTTGGTTAAGTGCGGATGTGTTGGTTATAGGTTGAGCCATTGAGGCGAAATGTTATGTGTTGTATGACTATGGCTTGTATGCATGATTTAAATATAATCAACTGCATGCTAAGACGACAATTAGTTGTGCGTGGCCCGGTAGCATGTGGGCTGGGATTACCATACCAGCAAAGGTGCTGAGCCCCTTGGGGGCCACCCTTTTCTACCTTTCTATTTCAGGTACAAGGAGCTGGAAGCCGTTCGAGAGTAGGACGGGGTAGCTGACTATGCGTGGGTAGCCATTCAAATTGAGTATGTACTGTAGGCGTAGTAAGACCGAAACTGTTATCGGCATTAGTTTGTAAATACTCGGTACAGTGGGAATGTATGTATATAATGAATGTTAGAAATGGAATAAGGGTTGTTTTGTGTAGTTGCTCGGGAATCTAGTCCATCAGACCGATACAAATGTATATGTATTAGCCTTGTTAGCCACGTGGGTGGTTAACGGCGTGTAACACCATTGAATTGAGTAATGTGATGAGTTAAGATTTCCGCTGCAGTTTGATGTTAAGTGTATGGTGGTGGTTGGGGTGTTACAAAAAGTGGTATCAGAGCGAAGTATCGCTCTGATGACTGAATTACCGAGCTTAGGAAGTACCGAGTTAGGATTTTAGTACTCTGGGTTAAGGGTTGAGTGATAGCGTGAGAGATACGCTAGTAAGGAACTACCAGTGAATACTGGAAACCTACTATATCCAACCCGCCCTCCACAACCCCTGTTTTATAACTTGGGAAAATACGCCAGAGAGATGAAAGTCCTCTCTCGGGACCCGTGGAATACCCGATCTGGCTGCTATATATACCTTTAGGGTACGGAGAACCTGTCATACGGTAGATCCCGAAAACTGGGAATCCTGGAGACGGTCTCCATCTGAACAATGTTAACCGCATTTGATAGCGAAGAATGAAGGATTTTTGTATAAGAGAAATAGAATAGAATCTGGCAACCTGGGTCGACATGCTGAGCAGTCGAGAACAACCAGCTTGCAACGCACCAACCGTGCAACAGGCAAGAAATGGATTAATAAAACCCGAGACAAGTGTCTACGGAACCGCAGTTGTTAAGTGATACACCAACGGCATACCAACCAACTAAGGAACTGTAACATAGTGCCCAAACAGGAGACAAGTCTCAGTAACAACGACGATGCGTGGAACGGGCTACAAAGAGAAAATAATGCTAAGAAAAAGGGGACTCCAAGAATGGGAGACACCCCAGTTGATAACTACTATGTGAATACAGTGAGAAGTTACCCAAAGGTTATTGTCAAGACCGTAAGAACAAATAAGGGCCAACAAGGCCACTGATGATAGTAAGGGTAAAACAAACCACAACCGGTATGTGTTGAACCGATAGCCAGTTAGCATGGCGCACTTGCCATAGCAAGTGCTGCTATAACAGGGCTATTCGGGAAATTTATAACCACTACAAAATACTTGGAGAAGTACCATAAAGTTAAATGTGATTGTCATAACAGTGGAAGGGCCTGTTAGCCTAACCTCTGCAATTGGAAACACACCAGTCAGCAAGAAGCAGACTTGGCTAAGGTAAGAAGATGTTGTGAAACCATGAAAATTTTCTTTCAAACCCAAATTTATTCAAACCCTTTCTTTTCAAAACTAGATTTTCTTTCAAACCAACACTTCTTTCCAACCTTCTTTTAAATCAAACCAGTGAAACCAGGGGCAATTGACAAGGATACAACAGTGGATAAACCTTCCCTCGATTAAGTTCGGGAAGCACGGGACGCATATTGTCAAGGGACAATATAAGGGAGTTAACAACAGAATACTTCACCTAGGCGTGTGACGGACACTACAAGTGTACCAACTGTGTTGTGGGACGACCGCACTCCGATAGGAGCATGTGGGCCTGACAGACCTACTTATAGGTTAGTTGGGTAAGTAGTAATGTATCAGTATGATACCCCATATATGTATACGAGTAGAGTCCGAAACACGGGAAGTAGTCGACTCCGTTCTACGGTCAGCAGTGTAAGTCAAACAAGAGCTAAGGATTATCATGAATGGTTGAAGTAAGGAACTTAGTTAAGTTAACGAGACTAAAGGAATTAGTGAATTCCTTTCAAGGAAATGTTTAAGAGTCAGGAGGTGCGAAGTGCACTAACTGAATGTAAAGACAGCTTATATGACTTAAGGATCCCCAGGAACAAACATGATAGCTGGAACGGAGACCCAGCCTATGCGTGGCAAGGCAGATGCCTAATGTGGACATATTGATGTGCAATGAACGGGATGAAACTCCCAGAATGAGTACATACACTATCAGGAAATGTTGATCTTCACAGAAGAAGATAATAACCGGTTAAGAACGCAAACGGCGTGGCTAACTGAATATACCAGTAGCAACACCCAGGAGCAATCCTTAAAGGGTGTTCGCAACAATAATTGTTGCATAAATGACATGACAGAAACACAAGGGTTGAAACTAACACCCAGATTAGACATAAGTTGTCAGGAGACGGACTGACAAACCTAAGGGGCATCCCATGAAAGGAAACGGAATGCAACGACCTTGTCATGGAGCCCACTACAACCTCTAAACATATAATATTGTACAGAGAAGTACATGTGTGTGGACAGCCTACAATGAGCCCAGCTCAAGGCAAATAAGGCTTATAAGCCATAAGCAAGATATGTTATATAAATTAGTTTGATTGTAGAAGTTTATTTGTATAAGTGAATAGAGTGGTATGCGAACCACTGCATTAAGAGTGGGGATACCTCTCGATATTGTGAGACCGCAGGAGCGGTAGTTATGTGAATCAAGTTCAAGAAATATGTGGAGGATGGACCACGTTGTTATTACCCCAGGATGATTGAATGAATAAATACGAAAAGAAGTGCTCGTACCAGTTGTGTACACAGGAAGAGTAATAAGTCTGATAGCAATCACCATAGGTGTGTGAAGCTAAATGTGTAGCGAACAACGCTCAAGAAACATAAAGGCTCAAGAAAAATAGTAGTATATTCAAAAATCAGCCAAATAAGTGGCCAGATAAACCCAGCATGATAGCGGAAGCTAATATAATAGCGGATGCAGTATAAGTTGACGTTGTATAATGAGTAAGGATACGGTGCGCAATAAGCGACCGTTGTGTGAGTATTGTTAGATGATAAAATGGGGAGTGAGCAGAGTTATGAGTTAAACCCAGTGGAGGCACAACAGTAAATGATAGCAAACGAACTAAGCAGTAAGCCGGTGACAAGTATTATGTGATAAGAATTTCAGTAAAACACAGTGTAAATCCTATCGCAATCGCATGAGAGATTTACTGTCAAGAGTTTACGCCTCTGCACTCTGTATGACTGAGTGTTTTGGTATTGCACTTGCGCAGTAATGATCAAGTGGGATAGCTAGGAATCAGAAGCATGGTAATTGTGGAGAAATAATGTTATAATGGCCGATGCATAGGTAATGCAAGGCCGCAGGAATGAAAGAATACATGTGCAAAACCAAAGGTGGAGACATGATTAACAGTAAGTGACTACAGTGACACTAAATACCAAATGTCAGTATGAGATATACCCCAGGTGTGAGAAATAAACTGAGAGAGCACTACACATTAGGTAGTAGCTCAATCTCAACCGACAGTAAGTCGGTAGAAGCAAGTTAATCATTGTGAATTGCATAGTAGTTTACGCTGTAAGCTATTGGAGAAGTGGATGGAAAATTGTGAAACTCACCGAATTCGCTCAGGGTAAGAGATACCATGCGTCGGTTGAGAAACCATTCGTCCCAAGATAAGGGTAATACATTGGAGATGTACAATACAGTAACAGTAACGAATGGGGCAAACTAGCCCTATAATTATCAGAATGGCGCAGCAAAGGCCAGTGAGCCCATGCATCAAATGCCGAATATACATTGTGAATATGAATGGATGGCTAGTTATCAATGCCTAAAAGCCTCACAGGCCAGGACCGAAACCGGTTGTGAGTTACAACTCCAATGCGAATTCTTGGTTTAGGGACTAAACCGCCAATATGGTTAAGATCCTCTAATCAGAATCCATTGTGTAATAGACCGCGTGGAAGTTAAAACACTTCACGACGCAGCAGAACGTTTTAAGCTAGTGCTCAGTGATTGATTACGTGGGCGTAATCCCTTTTAAGGGGGGTAGAGCGTAAAGCCGCTTAGTGTGTTTTACCGTACAAGTGTACGTGAACTATGTTGTGCATTGCACAAAAATAAATTGTTATGATGGTTGGCTATAACATACGCATTTATTTGCGGTTAAATTGTGGTAATTGCGCACAGAAGATGCGAATACCATTGTGGGAAGTGTGTTTATCTTGTTAATAGTGGTGTGTGAGAGTACAAATGAAAGGGAGTAAAGAAACTCCCGGGGAACTAAAACCCCGTCGGTGCATAAATGTAAACCATGTGTGTATTTTGATAAAAGATATATGTATATATATACAATGTGGTGATTTATGAAGGGTTATGAGACCGACATAGAACCTAGTGAGAATTAAATCCCCTAGGTAACTTGAATTAAGTTGGATTTGGGTGATGATTGATAGACGGAGTTCTATCCCTTGGAGATGTAATGATTATGACTAGAACGATTTAAAGATAGAAAATGGGATACGCTTGAATTAGTTGTTGGTTGAAAAAGAAGTGGGAGGTGAAACTTGATTATCATGAGATCAAGGGAAGCCGAACACAAATTGGGGTGGAGAGATAGTTCAACACTGATGCTGATCACATCAGGGTTTGATGACTCTTGAAGCTCCCTGTAAGTGGTCACAAACAACCATGTTAAGAATAATACAAGGAGCATAAATTGGACTTGGAGTGGTGTGGTGTTTTCAAAAGGATTTTTAATTATTATTTCCAAAACAGACGATTAATATTTTGAATAAAGGATTCTCTTATATATTTAACCTAGTAAAGAATATTTTTGTAGTACTTGCTCACGAGCTGAGGACGTATGAGCCTTTGTCTTCGGACCGGTGACATGAGAAGTACATATGTTAAAAAATTAAGTGAATGTTTGATATCCCAAAGGAACGGGGACCAGAAGGTGTCCATCGCGACCGGGTTCTGCGGGATCACAGTGTATATGTACTCAACATGGGACTAGAGCCCATGGAGAGATGGAAAAGGTATTTCTGTTTGATATACATGCTAAGACATGTTGTGTGGAATAAGTAATAAATATTATTTTAGACCTTGAGTTCTAATGTGGGTGGGTTCTGAATTGATTGTGTTACCCGGGCCTACGAGTCCAAATGTGGTTATGCCCAGACCTAAGAGTCTGAGGGATATTGTATAGGTGCAAGTGTGGTGAAGGTACCCGGACCATTAAGTCCGAGGTTACCATGTGAGTATGATATTTATGTATAATGTGGATATGTTGCCCGGACCATTAAGTCCGAGGTTGGATGTAAAGGGTGGTGGTAATGGAAGTCTTATGGCTATAGGTAATTCCCGTATTCTAATCCAATGATGCGAGGAAATGTGAACTTCGAGGACGAAGTTCTTTTAAGGGGGTAGATTGAAATACCCCAAACCTTGGTATGTTGTGTAAATGTTAAACTATGGTATTTAAAGGCTAAAAAGTGCCTTAGAAAATATAGATGAACCATTTAAACCATGGTAAAACACAATAATAAAACACTAAGACACGGTTTGAGCAAAAACATGCTCTAAGCTTGGAGTGAACTTGGCTAGGACCCAAAGAGCCTACCAAGACTTGATAATGCTTAATTATGACTTTATAAGGCTAATTAAGTCCTTAGGAAACTTTGGTAGACAATGAAACCAAACAAAAACACAAATAAATACCTTAAGGTCAATATGGGCTAAAATGTGCTCTAAGCTTGGGATAAATGTGTATAAGACCTAATGGTCATACTTATACCTTATAAATATGTTAATGAACATATTAAATCAATTACCAAAGAAAACCAAGCTTGGAAAACAAGTTAAAACACAAAATGTGCTTTAAGAAGTCTTAAAGCAAGTTTTTGAAAAATTGTCTTGTAAATGAGTTTTGAATGGCTAAATGTCCATCATTACTCTTTAATTAACATGTGTACTAATAGTATCACATTTGGGTGGCTATATCAATGGGAAATCAAAAATTTCACTTCTATGTGCCTTGATTTGATGAATAGTAACTTTTATAAGCTAGTTTGTAACATATGATGTTATAAGTAATTAAATGAGTCAACAAAGACCAAACTACCCCTAAGTATATGATGGGGGCCGGTTTTTAGTAAGGTGAGTCACCACCATGTAAAACAAATTAAAGGAAGGAAGGAAAAGAAAGTAAAAGAAGAAAGTTACTTTAGTACATAAATATCTTCTAAAAGTAGACTCCAATCTTCATTCTCTCATTCCTCCAATTCCCACCATCTTCTACCTTCCTTCTTTCTCTCTTTTACGATTTGCTATAGCACCACACAAGAACTCCATTTTTGAATGCTTGTAGCTCCTAGCTCCATGGTCCAAATTCAATTTCAAGAGACCACCATTCTCTTAGTTAAGCCAAGCTCTACAATCTTGTCTTTTCAAAACTTCAAAACCTCCATTTCGGTGCCAAGAGAAACCTCCATGGGAAGATCTTGAGCTCACCTTTTCATGCCTTGACATTCTCCTTGCTTCAGGTAAGGAAACTAAAAGAAAATCCATGTTTCTCCATGTTCTTATGTTGACCGAAAATCACCATTAATGGTGCATTTATCTTGCTTTGTTTTAGCTTCATTTGAATCTTCCAAGGGCTAGGAGGAGTCTCTCTTGATACTTATTCAAGCTCTCCTTCCATTCAAAGGTAAAACAATTACCTTGATGTGTTAAAACAATATATGTAACTAGGGTTTACAATGAGATGAAGCTTAAAGCTTATATACTCATTACAATGTTGGTATATTGTTTAGTTGTTGACAAGGAAGGAAATGCCATACCGGTTTATGAAGAAACAAGAAAGAAATTTGGGAGGAAAAGAGGTATATATGCTATCTTAATGTGGTTTAATGCCTTAGGAGAAATGAGCTTATAAGCTTGCTAAAACTACCTAAAGAGCAAATGGTGAATGACCTAGTAAAGTGTTCTCAAGGAGACTAGTAGAAGAACATATGTATTGGTGTATGTATTTGCAGGTCAAGGCATTATTTATGTGGGAAATTCAGTGTTTAAGGATTATGCTATTTAAGGGCCTAAGAGCCATGTTATTTAAGGGCCTAAGTGCCAAGCAAGTTAATTATGCACTATATTGTGATGTAGTGTGAATTGGTGAAGTTTTGTGAGTGATAATGTTTTTGATGGATCTAGGTGTTCTTGAGTATTTAGTGGTGAAAACTATGAGCTTTGGAATGATGAGGTGCTAAGAGAACCTATGGCAAAAATTTGTAAAATGTATAAGGAGTTTTAAGTGTTTAAATGGTTTTGATGAACTAGGAAGTGTTAAAGGTGAATAAATGTTTACTTGAGAAAAAAACAAGTATTAAGGTGATTTAGAGTGATGCAAGGATTTAGGTGTTATCTTGGAAGTTCTAGGAATTCAATGTGTATTTTGAGAGTGTATTAAAGTCTTGAAGAAGTTTGCTTAAGGTTTAGGTTATGTTGATGAATAAGGACAAAATGATGTTTAGGTAAGGTTTTGAGAGAGGAATTTTAAGGAGTTGTGAAAGAGAAGATGCTTTGGAGTAGATGTGATGGTGGTGAGAAAACATTTTAGTAGAGGTCATTTAAGGTAAAACACCACTTGGAAAACCAAAGGGAATGTTACAAGTGTTAAGAGATTTTGGGGGGGAAAATTGGATAACAAGTTGGACAATGTTTTAAGGTGAATCAAAGTGATATTCTAGTATTAGAATATGCCTAAGTTCATGTATGAAGTTTGGGTAATCAATGGATGAAGAGAATAGATGAAACAAGACTTGGAAAGTGAAATTCTTGGCCCGTCCGAACTACCGTCCGAACTTGGACGTTCGGACGTGCCCTGTGTGCGCGTAGGTTTCCTGATCTTCGACTGATGTCCGAACTACCGTCCGAACATGGGAAGTTCGGACACACTTATTTTATTCTCTGGTTTGGCCTCGAACAGCGTCCGAACTTGGGAAGTCCGGACGCAAGTTCGGACATCACCAGTTTGCACCCCTAGAGCCTCGAACGGTGTCCGAACTTGAGAAGTCCGGACACAAGTTCGGACAAGGTGCTGTTTTGACCAAAGAGGGTGTTTAAGGTATGGAAATGATGTGTAATGATGGGGATTGATGGTTAATGATGTTATGAGGATGTTAAGGACATGTTAGGTGAGTTTTAATGACAATTAAGTGGGTGAAAAGTTGTAATAAAATGTGAAAGTAAAACAAGTAAAAAAAAAAAAGTTGAGTTATGTAACTAAGTTAACGGGGAAAAATTATAAGCATTAGACATTAAATAATCAAGCAACCCCGATGTTAATATAACACATGTGATGTTAACAGTTGTTCGAGAATTGCTCGAGGAACATAAGTGGATGTGGTAAAGTGGACTCCGGTGACAGGTAGGTATGGTTTCTTGCAACCTGTGTCCTACCGGATTACACCGGCTAGTATGCCAATATGTTTTCTTGAGTGTTTGCCACCTTGTAATAATAAAACATGTAATGAGTTTATAGTAATTCATTTATGTGGCGAATTTGGCCTCCGATACCATTTAACCTCAAATAGTGTTAAACCTTAGCTAACCAAAACTAGGAACACATGAGTGATCGGTATTCGGAGTTGACGGCCCAAACCTTGGGAACGTGCTAACCACGGCTATGTGTGAGTTAGTTGGACATTGTTGTGTATGCAAGTGGTGAACCTCCCTTGTGTGCTTAACTCGGTTATGATACCGTATGGTGTGTTGATGTGGTAGGCTCCATAATGGATCTCTAACTACTTATTTATAAGTGTATATGTACTAATGGGGGGTGAGGAGTCCGGTTTGTCCGGCCACGCGTGTGATGGACGGGAGTCGTTATCTTATCCGGTTCGGCTCTCTTGGTGTATGTATAGGTGGGTATTCCAATTTGGTTTCTACCTTCCTTAGCTTATCCAAAGCTAGTTACTGACTCACGTCGGGCCACAGGGGCATACGTATGTTATTTCGGTGTGCTTGGGATCACTATATCCGACACACCTTGGGTATAAGTTAACCGTTCTATATAACTGGACGGTAACGAGGTTGGTAACGAGCTTAACATGGGATTGGCAAAAATCCCTAGGCTCACATGGTATACTAACTATGGTGGAAGGTTCCTTGTGAGAAACCGATTTTATGGGTTATGTAATGTTATGGTGCCATGCAAATTCCTTGCTATGCTATGGTATATATATATATATACATATATGGATGTTTAAAATGATTGTGATGTTATCATGTGTACGTCGAGATAAGAAAGGTTTGTTATGTTTTGTTATGTGAGGAATGAGATATGTTGTAGGATATGGAATGTGTGGATCATGGAAATGAATCCAGTTTGTGACAAGAGGCGTTTAGGATAACCCGATTAATGGGTACATGTCGTTCGTTAAGGAAGTAGCTCCGTTTTAGAGGAGAGCCACTCTAGGGTTTAAGGAATCATTGGATGGTTGGTTAAGTGCGGAGGTGTGTTGGTTATAGGTTGAGCCATTGAGGCGAAATGTTATGTGTTGTATGACTATGGCTTGTATGCATGATTTAATATAATCAACTGCATGCTAAGACGACAATTAGTTGTGCGTGGCCCGGTAGCATGTGGGCTGCGGGATTACCATACCAGCAAAGGTGCTGAGCCCCTTGGGGGCCACCTTTTTCTACCTTTCTATTTCAGGTACAAGGAGCTGGAAGCCGTTCGAGAGTAGGACGGGGTAGCTGACTATGCGTGGGTAGCCATTCAAATTGAGTATGTACTGCAGGCGTAGTAAGAACGAAACTGTATCGGCATTAGTTTGTAAATACTCGGTACAGGGGAATGTATGTATATAATGAATGTTAGAAATGGAATAAGGTTGTTTTGTGTAGTTGCTCGGAATCTAGTCCATCAGACCGATACAAATGTATATGTATTAGCCTTGTTAGCCACGTGGGTGGTTAACGGCGTGTAACACCATTGAATTGAGTAATGTGATGAGTTAAGATTTCCGCTGCAGTTTGATGTTAAGTGTATGGTGGTGGTTGGGGGGTTACATTCATCATCGAACTCACTCACCCATTCGAGTACTAAATCCCGATTTTCTCCTAATCTACAGAATGAAATCGAGTGATTCTTGTTCCTATCGATTCGAAATCAAATACGGTTCTAATGGTACCAATTCCCCAATTTTCATGCAGAATTGAACCGATTCGAAAACTGAGTTCGAAGTTAGGGTTCATAGTTGAGTTCGAACTTAATTTTGACAAATTCTCCCTTGTATGCATAATAGACTAAATTGGTATGTGGGTTTGATCGATGATGATATTTCGAATGGAAACCATGGAGAAATTTGATCGGAAACTCACCGGAATTGCATTAAAGGGGGTGAATCAAAATCGGGAATTCTGGAAATCGGTATTTTATGTGCGTTCAGGTATGCCTCTTCTCAAATCAACTCGCACCAACTGAGAGAGATTTGATTCATGGAACCTATCACAATCGAACTAGACATGTAACCCTAGATGTTAGTGGAAGAATCATTGAATTTGATGAACTAGGGAGAAAGTTACAGATCTCACAAGATCCGTGTTACCTAGTTGGTTTCGGGATGAACTGGGCAGATTTCCGACCGTGATCGAGTAGGCTACTTTAGACAGATTTATCTCCAAACCAGTGCGAATCAGCCGGCCCTCAACATGAAAGTTGTAGAGGGATTAGAGATCTTCAAAACAAGCTAAAGAACACGAAATTTGGTTGAGAAATGAAGAAGTTATGGCGCGTGAGAAGTTTACCCGGGATTTCAGGAAAAGACAACTGCAGTTCTGGGTTACGAACTCGCGAGGAGGTAACTTTGGATAACTTTCCGATTCATTGTAGAAGGAGTTATGGTGTGTGAGTAATGGTTGGAAAGAGGAAAGATAGGAGAATCGAATGAAAAAACGGCATACCAAATGGTGGAGTAGGGAAAAGATATAGGTGTCTAAAGATCGCCTGTTGACATGCCAAAACCGCTGGAAACTCAACTGATTGAGTGACTCGGTGCTGACTGGGCGCGACACGTGTCCTGGACACGTCAGCATCCTTCAAAATTTTGGCTCTAAACTTCAATTTATCATACCTTGGCTAGGATGATCCGTTTTTAACGTTCTTTTTATCGATCTTCATGGTTTTCATAACCTATTTATTGGTATAGGTTTCATGGCCTGGTTTGACCATTCTCAAAAAGTCAACTCTAGCAAGGCTTAATAAGCTTTAAGGTTTCTAGAATTTTATATTGACTTTTATGTTTCAAAACAATGTTCCAACACTTCCTAAAATCTTTATAGTATATTTGGAGTGTTTAGAAATTTTCCCAAGATTTATTGACTTATAAATCTTATTATTAAATTCATAATACTATATAATATGTATAATAATTAGGGTTAAATAGGAGAAAACCCCTAAATAAATTTCACAATTCCATATAATAATTTAATATTCATAATTCCATACCATAATTTAATATTAATAGTATTATTTATGGTTTAATAAAAGAAATCCCCTAAATTAATTTAAATTAATTTAGGGGTATTTCAGTATATCCCCCCTTAACAGAAACTTCGCCTCGAAGTTTAAAAATCAACTAATAAGCACTCACACCACTTCGGGTGTGCTAAAACAATAATAATTCCAACGAAATTCCATACCAATCCAATCCTTTATTTCCATCCATTCCCATTCCACATTCCACTCGAGATTACTCAACTCAAACTGAACCAAGATATACCGAGATATTTCATGATAAAAATAAAAAGTCACATGCGGTGTCATAATGTAAAAACCAAGTACACACATACACCTCTTACTCTGCTAATCACACAACAGGGCATAATCTGGATGAGGTAGCGAAGAAGGATTATGCTCTACCCCCCCCTTAAAAGAGAACTTCGTCCCGAAGTTTAAGATTTATCTTCCAACTACTCAACCCCTTCCGGTGTGTGGGTAAACTAATATCAAGTTGTGCTCAAGCTTAAAATGTATACCAAAATCAACCACTCAAGGTATTCATCCAATAATAATTCCCAAACATTTGTTTTCGTTATCAAACACTACATTCAAAGAATTCAGCACCTTATTATCAAGCTTTGTTGTAAATTTTTATGGCACTGTTGAATTTATCTATGATCGATATTTATTTGTACCCCCTGATTGTTATGTATTTGTATTTTCTTGATATTATAAAATTTTATTTTATGATCCTTACCTATTCATTTTATGACCAGTACGAATGATATGTCCATTATATGTTCATTTTATATTGTATGTTTTTTTATGAAGATGTCGTACCCCCCCTTAAAATAGGGTACGACCCATATCCGTCTCGTAATAAAGAAGTGGAATTTAACTCACTTTTAAGGAGCACTATATATTTTACATCTCCTATGGAGATCCTCCTTCAAGGATGCAGTTCATTTTTGATGCACAATATCACTCGTTGTTATTCTAGCTTGATTATAATTAAATCTTTTAGTGTCTGTAACACCCCATCCAACAACAACACACTTACAATAAACTGCAGCGGAAAAACAACCTCATCACATTACTTATCTCGTTGGTGTTACACGCCGTTAGCCACCCACGTGGCTAACAAGGCCAATACATACACATTGTACCGGTCTGATGGGCTAAATTCCGAGCGACTACACATACTATTCCTTTCCATTAACAACAACAACAACGTACAACTTTCACTATACCGAGTATTTATAACTGGTGCCGACAACAATTTCGGTCTTACTACACCTACTGTATACGTACACTTAATGATTACCCATGTACAATGACTACCCGTCTACTCTCGAACGGCTTCCAGCACTTCGTACCTGAAATAGGAAAAAAGAGAAGGGTGGCCCCAAGGGGCTCAGCACCTTTGCTGGTATGGTAATCCCGCAGCCCCCATGCTACCGGGCCACGCACAACTAATTGTCGTCTTAGCATGCGGTTGATTATTTTTAAATCATACATGCAACTGTAAACACACAATACTTAACATTTCGCCTCAATGGGCTCAACAATCGGATAATACATCCTACTTAATAAGTCACTCATGGTATTCATCATCCCTAGAGTGTTCCTCCTCTAATGGAGCTACTTCCTTAATAGACGACACATACCCTTAAATCGGGTTATCCTTAAACGCCTCTTATCACAAACTGGGAATCATTCCATGATCCACACACTCCATATTATACAGCATATACATACACTACATACAACACCTAACAACACTTTGCACGTTTCCACGTGCACAACATAATACCGCAATGAATATTGCATCACAACAAACACATAACATAACGGGAAGGGTTCTCTTAGGAACCGACCCAAACATTGTTAATACACTGGTGAGCCTAGAGATTGTTGCCAGTCTCATGATAAGCTCGTTACATAACTCGTTACCGTCTCGTTAAATGAACGGTTAACTTAACACAAGGTGTCTCGGATATAGTGATCCAAGCACACCGAAACAAACATAACAATAGTATGCCCCTGTGGCCCGACGTGAGTCAGTAATAGCCTTGGTTAAGCTAAAGGGAAGGTTGGGAACCAAATTGGAAAACAACTATAACATACGGAGAGGATCGAACCTGCTATGACAACGACCCCCATACTCACACGCGCGGGCCGAACTACCGGACTCCTCACTCCCCCGTTAGCACTTGTTAGAAGTTCAACTTTGAACTTTATTAACAATCACAAACATTGGGTTAAGTCTTGTTAGACATACACAAGGGAAGAGAGAGTCATACATTCACATACAACATCACACACAAACATCACATAACCAACTCACGCATAGCCGTGGTTAGAACGTTCCTTAAGTCGGAAAACGTTGTTACCGGATACCGTTCTCCTACGTTTACCTAATAGTGGTTAACTAGCCCTTCAAGCGCATTCGAGGTTACCGGTATCGGCACGTAAACATACAATAACAATAACGACTGTAAACTCGTTTCATGATTTATCTCATAACGTGGCAAACATACAGAAAAACACATGGCATACAAGCCGGTGTAATCCGGTAGGACACAGGTTGCAAGAAAACCATACCTGTCACCGGAGTCCACTTTACCACGTCCACTTATGTTCCTCGAGCAATTCTCGAACAACTGTTAACATCACATGTGTTTTTATTAACATTGGGGTAACACATGTTTGTTTAAAGTCTAACGCTTATAACTTTTCCCCGTTAACTTGGTTAATAACTTTACATTTTAACTTGTTTTACTTTCACATTTTATTACAACTTTTCACCCACTTATTTACCATTAAAACTCACCCCTCATGTCCTTAACAACCTTATAACATCATTACCTATCAATCCCCATCATTACACACCATTTCTATACCTTAAAACAACAATTTTGGTCCATACAGTGGCCTGTCCGAACTTGTGTCCGACTTCCCAAGTTCGGACACAAGCCGCGACACAATACTGAAAACCATACCACGTCCGAACTTGTGTCCGGACATCCCAAGTTCGGACACAGTTCGAGAGTAAATCCCAGATAGAAACAGTCACGTCCGAACTTGTGTCCGGACTTCCCAAGTTCGGACACAGTTCGAGAATGAGAAAATCCTTTACCCAACAGAGCCTGTCCGAACTTCCATGTCCGGACGGAAGTTCGGACACGGCAAAACATTCAATTTCCAAGTCTTTAAACACTTAACCAATTTCACCAAACTTCTCCTAAAGCCTCATATGTTTCCTAACATCATTTGGCACATCAAACACACCTTTAGCCATGTGCTAAACTCTTTAAATCACTCACCAAAACCATCTTATCATCCACAATTTCTTACAAAATTCCTAGCACTTGGGATGTTTTCTCCTTAAGATTTCTAAGTGGTAGTTCACCAATAATGACCACTACACCAAGGTGTTCCCTCTACACCTTAACATCATCTCTCAACTTCTTTTCTTACTAACTAAATCTCCTTTTTACAACTTCTTGACTTCTTTCCTCAAAACCTTACTTAAACATCATTCTCCTTATTCATCAACATCACCCAAACCTTAAACAAACTTCTTCAAGACTTTTCAATACACTCTCAAAACACACATTGAATTCCTAGAACTTCCAAGATAACACCTAAATCCTTGTAACAACCTTAATGCACGTTTTCTCTTCCTTAGTGAACATTTGTTCACCTTTAATACTTCCTAGTTCACCAAACTTTCTTAGAACACTTAGAACTTCTCACACATTTCCCCTAATTTGGCCATAGCTTCTTTTGTATTTACTCACATCCAAACACTTAGGTTTTTACCTTATTTCATTCAAGAACACCTAAAATCCATCAAACACTTTTATACCCAACTTCACACATTTAGCACTACATCACAATATAGTGCATAAGCTTAAATTGCTTGGCACTTAGGCCCTTAAACAACATGGCTCTTAGCCCTTAATTGCATAAACCTTAAACACTAAATTTCCCACATAAGTAATGCCTTTGACCTGCAAATACACCAACATACTATGCCTTAATAAACTCCTTGAGAGCATTTTACTAGCTCATTTGCCATTGGCTCCTTAGGTATTTTTATTAAGCAAATCAAGCTCATTTTCCTAAGGCATTTAAACTACATTGAGATAGTTTGTTTACCTCTTTTCCTCTCAAACTTCTTTCTTGTTTCCTTGTAAAACCGTGGGGGTGTTGTTGGTTTGTTTGTCAACTTCTAAACAATGTACAAATAATAGAATGAGTATTCAAGCATTATGCTTCATCTCATTGTAAACCCTAGTTACACATATTGTTTTAACACATTAAGGTAATGTTTTTACCTTGGAATTGGAAGAGAACTTGAATAAGTATCAAGAGAGGACTCCCCCTAGCCCTTGGAAGATTCAAATGAAGCTAAAACAAGCAAGGTAAAGTGTAACACCCCTACCGCTAATACCGTCATTACCGCACCATACTTCCTTCGCCGCGGATAATACTTACTCAACGGAGGGTGTAACATGCCGTTAGTCACCCCCGTGACTAACAAGGCGAGTTACAATCACATGCTATCGGTCCTGATGAATATGAACATACCGAGTACTCTACACACTACAATACTCCCTTTGCATACTCATCCATATTCCAACTACAACTCCAATACATTATTATACCGGGTACACTACAATCCTTAATTTACCGATACAATTTAAACTTCCAAATTCGCATACAATACAAGTACCAATCCCTACTACACAACTACCCATGCTTACGCAGCAGTCCCCGTCCTACTCTCTCGAACGGTGATCAGCTTCGGGTACCTGCACACTAAAAATGGTCCCCCGAGGGGGTCAGCTTACGCTGAATATGAAATTCGCATATACCGCGTGCTAACCGCGGTACATCGACTACTTGGGGTCGAATATACATGGAGTTCATTTACATGCATACATACATACTCATACTGCCACATACATGCATATACATACAATTCCAATACTTACCAAGGAAGACAGTTCAGTAGTCAACCATTCGTACTAGTTACTTACTCGTTGCTACTTCGGGGTTGTTCGATATTCATTACACTATTCCTAGCTACTCCTCACTTGTTGCTCGTTACTTACTCTTACATACTCATCACTCCATGCTCATATCCTTACTCGTACATGCTCTTTACTCCATACTCGTTACTAATGCTTGTGCATACTCGCTACTCAGTACTCCTTACTTACTTATACGTACTCAATACTTACTGCTTACTCATACATACTCAATACTCGGTACTCATCACATACTCATACTCACTTCTTACTCAATACTCTTTACTTCTCATACATACGCAATACTCGTTACTCATACTTTGGTCTCTGGGCTGAGTCATACTGAAGACTCGCCACCGGACCTACAATACGAGGGCTGTACGATCAGCTCCTCAAATACTCAAATGTCCGTACTACCGGACTACTCGTATTCCCAACACTCTTCTCTCAGAGTATAATACAATCTTACAGATTAGCCTAGAAGTATCTCTCTCGATAACCTCCACTGGCTTAGGGAATTACTACTGTCTAGTATCCTCAGGTTTAAGGGTTTCCCCAACATATCGGATGCTCTCATATACGGGACATACTTACATTAGTCGGGTCCTCTCATAATGGGTCGACCAATTACTAAGGGGTTTGGAGATCCCTCATCATTCTTCACTACTCTCATGGTTCATGTTTGTACCAAGATTAGTTCCTCTACCAGAGGTTACTTACTTACTTCCACTACTTATTGTGTGTGGATTATTCATTTCGATTCTTCTTCCGTTATCGGGAGGTTGTTACTCCCGTACACTCTCTCACATTCTAGTGAGTTTATTGGGTTGCGTTATCGTTGTGATTCGATAGTTTAGTGCGTTGTTATTGCTCCATTGTCTCACAATAAGACTCTTACTACGAGTCATTACATACAAGACTCATCTATGAGTCGATCTACGCACCAAGTAAGCCACACAATCAATTCAAGAAAGGTTAGCTCATGCAACATACAGCAAGACATGCAAAGAAAGGCAATAAACCGTTTTCATGCTTTAGTCTTGATTAGCCGGCATACAGCACACAAATCAATGTAACTCGGTTAGCACGTGGGGCATGAGAAAATCATACCTTTCACCGGAGTTAGCTCTACCGTGTGTTCCCTTGTTCCTTGGTTCACACTTGTTCCACTGATAATGTTTCAACATTATCATTAATACCATACTCTTGCAATACGTAAATAATTACTACTCCCGTACTACCCCGTTATCCCGGTGTACTTAGTGTTCTCATACTTTCAATTTACTTGGTTACTCCTTATACTCGTTTTCCTACTCATATACTTACTTTCTTACCTTTACCACTCCATTAATGGTGTACTACAACATATATATGCACATGAGTGTATGGCATATATATATACATCTGCTTGTTATAATCATACAATGAAAATATTTTTATTTCATTTTTTTTTTTTTTTTTTTTTTTTTGACTCGACCGGACTTGCGACCGACCTTGCAAGTCCGGTCCATTCCAGTAGGCTACATCGGGTGAAATTCCAGGGCCGACCGAACTTGCAAGTCCGGTCGCAAGTTCGGTCCATTCCAGTAAGTTTCGTATTTGAAAATTTTAGCCCGACCGGACTTGCAAGTCCGGTCGCAAGTCCGGTCCGTTCCAGTAGCTCACATCTGGGGAATTTTTCTGGCCGACCGAACTTGCAAGTCCGGTCGCAAGTTCGGTCGATTCCAGTAGGTTACAGACGGGAGAATTTCTCTGGTCCGACCGAACTTGCAAGTCCGGTCGCAAGTCCGGTCGACTCCAGAAGCTTTCCCGTCTTTGTAAATCTAGGCCCGACCGAACTTGCAAGTCCGGTCGCAAGTCCGGTCCGGCCCAGTACTTCAGTTTTAAATCCTGTTTTCAGTTCCCTTCTTTACCCATTCCTTCCCCAATCTTTACCAACACTTCCCCACATATTTTAACACTACTTAGGCCCTCAAACTTGCCTTGGTTCATCCCCCAAATACCTTACTCATTTCTAAATCAATACACACAATTTTTCTTCACTTCCCTTCAACACTTGTAACAGTTTTTGTTACACTTATGCTACAGATTTTGTAGCTCAATCCTCCCATCCATTACTTCCTCAACCAATGTCATTCCTAGCATTCTAAATGCCTCTACTTACCATACCAAATCATTCCCAAGTTAATACACTTTCTATACCCAAGTCTCAACACTCATTTCACAAAATCTGCACATTAAATTCTCCTGACTTCTTCAATGTATTCTTACACAGTTTGCTACAGATTTTTGCACTCCTTATTTCTCATACTACAATTACCATTCCATAGCTACTAAACCTCTCTACTAATCCCAATACACACCTTGGTTCTCCCATTCACCAAGTCATTCTTAAATGCATAATTTCTACCAAAATTTCGCCATAGCTCATCTACTTTCTTTGCTTATCCACACACATCCTTTCTCATCATTTTCATTCCTATCCTAGCCAAACCACAAGGGTTCTACCAGCACACATACTAAATCCTAATACACCAATATTTCTTTACTTACAATACCAATACATCATTACCTACTCAATCCACAATACATATACTCATACACAATTATTTGGCTCTAAGGCCTACAATCCACATACTTGCTTTTAAATACTCCAACTTCATAATTCTCAATACTAGTACAAGGTTTTGGGTTCATTAAATATTTTACCCATTCCCATTACACTAATGCAATAAAATTTACATTAGGAAAGAGCCCTTACCTTGAGCTTTTATTTTCCTTCTTTCTTTTCCAATCCTTCTTCTCTCTTTCTTGTTCAAACCGATCACATGGGGAATGGAGTTGTCAAACTCCATTCCCATCACCCAAGCACACAAAGACAAGCATAATTAATCTACTAACCCTCACATTAACACTAATTCATATAAGTGTTTAAAATAAAATTCCTAGGGTTTACCTTTGGAGTGCTTTAGAAGGGGTTTTAGCCCTTGGCTCAAGAAGAAGAATCCACCACCATTGCTAGGTGAAGTTGATGCTCAAAAGAGAGAGAAAAACAAGGCATTACAAGGGGCTAAAAATCGGCCACCATAGAAAATGAAGGAAAGATGGGTTTTTCTTGAAACTTTTTACCTTAGGAGGAAGAGGAGACTCCAAGCTTCACAATGGTGTGCTTTTCTCTTCAAATGGGGAAAACCCATGGAGATGAAACTCATCCTTTTCGAATTTTGAAAAGATAGAAATGTAGAGGAGGATGAGGGGATTACAAATATGTAATTTATTTTTGATTTGGAGCTCACATGTGATGGAGCAAGGGGAGAAAGGAGAGGAAGCCATTGTTGTTTCCTTTGGGCTTCAAAATCGCCACCAGCAGAGAGAGGGAGGGAGGAGCCGATGGAGAAGGAAGGAGGGAAGGAGAGAGAAGAGAAATGAGGGGAGAGAGAAAAGGCAAGTGCCTTTTTGTCCTTTTGTTCTACTTTGCTTTTTGACTCTACATTAATTTAGCTAGTTACATGTGTGTGTGAGAGAGAGCTGTTTACACTACTAAAAACCGGCCCCCACACTGTTATACTAGCTGGAGCGTTTTTCGTCTTTTACAGAAAGCGCTCGTTGTTTTACCCGGTTTTGATACTATTCAATAACCGGCCCCGTTTTCCGGAATTTTCTCGTTTAATCATTTTTATTGATTATTAAGCTTCCATAATTGCTTAATAATTATTATTTAATGATTTACAATTTTTACGGGTCTGTTCGACCACTTAAAATCACGTTTTCGAGTTTCCTCGAGAGACGTGCGCTAATGCTCTAATAGCGTTTTAATACTTTATTTGGATTCGTTTTCTTCGGGAATCATTCCCGTATACTACTTAGGCATGAATAAGCCTTAGGAATCCTTACAATACTATAACCGAGGTCTCGTGCCTCTTATGGTTAATTAAACGCTCATTTTGGCGTTTCCGCTTTCTAAGCGTCTTTCTCTTTTCTTTTGGATTTATTTTCCTTACCAGAAATTACTTAGGCACTTTTAGGCCCTTAATACTATATTAGAATAATATAATCACCATATTTAAGTTCGGGGTATTTCAATCTACCCCCCTTAAAGAACTTTGCCCTCAAAGTTGGTGAATCTAATACTGTTACTCGTACATATACTTCGTGCTAAGGTTATGACCTCTACATATACTTTGTCAAACTCCAAATGTCTGACATGATGCATACTACGCATCCAAACAGCATGTCACTGCATGCATAGCAATCAAAAATATCCGTTTTACTTCTCTCCAAGGGGGTCCACCCGAAGGCAATTAGGTACCATCCTCCCCCAATGGAGAGTGATCCCTCAGGTACCGGTCACGTTTGAACACTTACGCTTTCTGGTTCACGGCCGTCATGACTTGAGCACTTACGCTTTCTGGCTCTACGGTCCTTTGGTTCTGATCAAATTCATTTGCACATATAGAGATCCTCCGGCACTTACTCATACTTACTTACTCATACTGTACTCATACTTACTCATACTTACTCGGGACTACGCTGCCCCAGTGCCTTTGGAAAAATACAAAACACACACTGTTACCGTACCATCGGTGTAGTGGTTTCAAACTACTCTACACTTCCACGGACTCAAAACTAGCTTCTCCTCCTATGGTTTCGACCGGATACCCGTGCCTAGGCATGGAGGTCCACTAGCGCCCGTGGGAGCGGTTTCAAAACCGATCCTCATTCTCAATTTTGAAGAAAACATTGTACCAAAATAGTTTGGAAATTCATTTTGAAAACTTGCATACATCTCCCAATATTCATTTATGATGATTATACCTATTACTAGTGTCATTGTTGTGACCACTTAAGGGAGCTTCCAGAGTCCTTCAACCACAATGTGATCAGCATTGGTGTTGAATTATCCTTCCACCCCAATTTGTGTTCGGCTTCCCTTGATCGCTAGCAAATCAAGTTCCACTTCCCACCTCAATACAAACAGACAGATTGTCAAGCATTATTTCATTTTCTATCTTGTTAGTCTTGCTACTCGTAATCATACACATACATTTTCCAATTTATATTGCTCACTTACTTGCTTACTAATCATTCCATCCGTCATTACTACATTTCCTCCAACTACTATACTCAAGAAATTCGTGGGTATACCATCCCATTAAGTTGCTATACTCCAATTTATACTCATAAAATACATCGGTTGTACACCGATTCATACTCATTACATACTTCGGTTCCATACCGATTTATACTCCTCAAGTCTCCCATACATACTCATTCTTCATACTGTTACCAGTCGGGGTACTCATTCCCCTGGAGTTTCTCTACTCCTTTTTCCTATACTTACTTCCCAATTTACCACAATTATACAATGAGTGAATACAAATGTTTATGTAACATAAGTATCAATCATTAAAACAAATACCTTTGCGCTCTGCGCATTGTAGTTTACGCACCTATCACGTAAAACATACATTTCGCGGTTTTCGCTCTACCCCCCTTAAAAGGGATTACGCCCACGTAATCTACCGTGTGTCAACATTGGACATTGGTCGAGGGCATTCAGCCGTCAAGGAGTGGTTCAGCTTCCATGCGGTCTATTATACAATGTTTCTTGATCAACGGGTCTTAACCGTATTATCGGTTAGTCCCTGCATCAAGAATTTTCATCGGAGTTATTCAACTCTTAACCGGATTCGGTTCTAGCCTAAATGGCTTTGAGGCATTGGTGATTAGCCTTTTATTCACTAGGTGTATAATTCTGGGCCCACTAGCTTCTGCTGCGCGACCCTGATAACTTAGGTGATTCGCCCTTCTCGTTATCCTTAACGTGTTACACATCACCTTTTGTCCCTCTTGATGTGGGAACAAGGTTTATTAACCAAGTGTGGTATTCCTTTACCGTGCTCGAACTCGATGAGTTTTAGATTTATAATCAGCTCTTTGGCAATCTATATGCATACTGTCGTGTCTGTAGTGATCATTCACTTGATTTCTCCGACTTATTGTCGGTTGAGGTTAAGTCACTACTGGGTTGTAGTGCTTCCTCTACTGTTAGTAGCTTCCGAATTGTACCAGTTTTCCTGGTTCATTACAAGTGTTCTTTACTTGTATGACCTTGCATTCTCAATGCATCGGTCCTTGTGACTTTCTTAAGTCTCCTTTCACCTTTATTCCTGTGGAATTCACATCTTGTGATTGTTGGTGTTTGACACTCATCGTGTCTCCTTGGCCTTAGGTCGCATGGTTTGTTTCTAGGCTTTTGCTTGACTGGCTTAGGCCATGTCTACTGGTGAAAGGAATAGTTTACCACAATTTACCTTTCCTCATATTCCACTCGATCATTACCGCTCAAATGCAATACCAAAACACTCAGTCCTACAGAGTGCAGAGGCGTAAACACTTGACAGTAACTCTCTTTTGAGATCGCAATAGGACTGATTGCTACTCTTTCAAGTGGTGCTTCATCATTTGGTGCAGACTTCTGGCTTATCGCCCAGTCTGTCCACCATCTTGTATTAACAAGTCCATAGCATTGGTGATTATTCATGTACATTGGTGGCCTGATGCGCACCATGTTCTTACAGATTCCCCAATATTGGTTTACATGGCATCCACCGTTGCTGGCTTCAGCTCATGCATTTTTATCCTCTATACAATGGTTCCCCATGTATTTGGCAAATCCAGAATATGGTATTTTTATTTTTCTGAGCTCTCTGAGCATCATTGGTTTTATAACCGGTTACTCCTTGGTTGTCACAATTGCTGTTGAAGCTTATTTCACATTGTTTGGCAATAATTATATGCTCAAGCTTGAAGGGATATATTTCCCGACAGTTACTGATGGTATCCCTTTCTTGGGATCCATATGTTCACCGCTCTTGCGGTCTCACATTTATGAGGGGTATCCTTGCTTGTTGGTCACTAAACTTTATTAGTGTCGTCCTTGACTATTTTCCATGTGGTCCATAACTGGTTTTGCAACCGTTGAACTCTGTAAGGTAATAGTTCCATGGCGTACTGGCCATATTGCCTAGAGCTCTACTCATCATAGGCTGTTCCAAGGTGGTTACTTCTCCATATGCCATAGAATAGCTTGGAGGTGATACTGGGCTCCATGATAAGATCGTTGCATCACGCTTCCGTTCGTTGGAGGCCCTTTCGTATCCTGGTATTGATTGATACCGTTTATTAATTTGGGGTATCCCCTGTCAAGTGGGATCCCTTCGGTGTTCTAACCGAATGTTCGTTCCAATTGTGGTGTTCTTATCACGATATTTCGTTCAACCTTGTTGACTTGATACCCTTTATGGATTGCTCCTGGGTATTACTGATTATGCTATTGCATCTGCTTGATGTTTATGAGTATGTTCAGTTTGTTATCCCACCTTGCGGTTCTGGATCTGAGTTATCCGTTGAGGGTTACAGTGGCTCCCGTTCTTAGGGTAGACCATTGGTGTTTTTCCTTGTGTTATAACGGATTTGGTATTCCTTCCGGCGATGAATGGTATTTCCGGTACCTTGCCACATCACTCTGTGTGTTTGTGGTAGTTGTTCTGGGAATCCTATCCCGTTCATTGAACACTAAAGTGTTAGTGTTAGGCATTGCCTTACTGTGTTTAGACTGCGTATTCCTTCCAGTCGTCATGTTTTACTTTAGTATATTCGAGACATGTCCAATGTCTTTATTCAGTTGTTGGTGCTTCTCGCACTTTAAACTCTTCATTGTTCTCCTGGAGTGAGTTTCTGACTCCTTAGCATGTAGCTTACCTGAGTTTCCTTTGCTCGTTTGAGGTATAACTGTTCTGTTTTGTATTTACTTATGGTCCGTAGAACAGAGTTGACTACTTCCCGTGTTTCGTACACTACATGTATACATACGTGGGGTACCGTCTTGGCACGTTACCACTTACCTAACTATTTGTCAGGCCCGCAAGCTCCTTCGGAGTGCGGTCGTCCCACATCCCGTATTTGGGTACACTAGTAGTGTTCGTCACACGCCTAGGTGAAGTATTCTATTGTCAACTCTTCTTGTATCACTCTATGATACTCACCGATATTCCATCTGTTGGGTTTTAAAATCCAATGTTTTGAAAGAAGGTTTGTGGTTTTTGGAGAAAAATTTTGGTTTTTGAAATAACGGTTCGGTGTTAAAGAAATTCTTCATGGCGTTGCCAAGTTTGTGGTCTTGACCAAGTTCAGCTTCTTGCTGATTGGTACGTCCTTAATACAATGGTCGGGCCGCTAGGCCTTCCCGAGGGTTCATTATTTAACATCCTTAGGATTGGTGATCCTGCATTTGCTCCATTCGTCATAGTGGTACTGTAGTAAGTATTTGCGATTTGGTAAAAGTATTCCAACCGTTCTGTTGTTGCTGCACTTGCCCTAGGCAAGTGGCGGGTAGTGTTTTGTTGTTTTTTTTCAGTTAACGTATACCGGTTACGGCATCGTTTCCATCCATAGTTGGTGGTCTTATTAGATCTTCCTTTGATCCTTTGATCTTGGTGATCGATCTCCTGAGTCGCTTCTCAGTATACTTGACATGTCTCACACCTTCAGTGTGGTTAACGAGACTTGGCTTGTCCTTAGGAACTATGTTGTGGTCCTATAGGTGTCTGTGTTATGATTTCTTTCATGGTTATCTGAACTATGTTGTTTGGTTATTACAGCCTCTTGGCATGTAGGTTTGGTATTAATCCAACCTCGACTAATTCCTTAGTCGGTTTTATACCGTTGTTGGTATCATCAAAGATTACGGTCCGTAGACTCTCTTGTCTCGGCTTGTTACTCCATTTTCCTTGCTTCATTGCACGACTGTGCTTCTCTTCTTGCTGGCTACACATGGTCCTCGCGACTGCGAAGCATGTCGCCCCATGGTGCCATAAATTTCATCATCCTTGTGTTTAGGATCTTCATTCCTCCGCCATTAAGTGCGGTCCTTGTCATTTAACGGGAACCGTCTTCGGGACTTCCAGTTCTTGGACTCGACCGTATGACAGGTTCTTTTCTAATAAGGTTTACTTGCAACTGCCAGATCGGGTGTTACCCGAGTGTGAGAGGTCTTTCCATCTCTCTGGCGTTATTCCCCATACTTAATACCGTGGGTTGCGGAGGGCGGGGTATGGTTGTTGTAGGTTTCCGGTTCACACGGAAGTTCCTATCTAGCGTACCTCACACGCTAACACTCAACCCTTAGCCCTAAGTCTCTACTTCCTAACTCGGTACTTTCCTAAACTCGGTATTTCATCCATCAGAGCGATACTTCGCTCTGATACCACTTTTTGTAACCCCCTACCGCTAATACCGTCATTACCGTACCATACTTACCTTCGCAGCGGATAATACTTACTCAACGGAGGGTGTACAATGCCGTTAGTCACCCACGTGACTAACAAGGCGAGTTACAATACTACATACTATCGGTCTGATGAATATGAACATACCGAGTACTCTACACATTACATTACTTCCCATTGCATACTCATCCATATTCCAATACAACTCCAATACATTATATACCGAGTACACTAAATCCTTAATTACCATACAGTTTAAACTTCCAAATTCGCATTACAATACAAGTACCAATCCCTACTACAACACCCCATGCTTACGCAGTCCCCCGTCCTACTCTCTCGAACGGTGATCAGCTTCGGGTACCTGCACACTAAAAATGGTCCCCCGAGGGGTCAGCTTACGCTGATGAATTCGCATATACCGCGTGCTAACCGCGGTACATCGACTACTTGGGGTCGAATATACATGGAGTTCATTTACATGCATACATACATACTCATACTGCACAATACATGCATATACATACAATTCCAATACTTACCAAGGAAGACAGTTCATAGTCACCATTCGTACTAGTTACTTACTCGTTGCTACTTCGGGGTTGTTCGATATTCATTACACTATCCTACTACTCCTCACTTGTTGCTCGTTACTTACTCTTACATACTCATCACTCCATGCTCATATCCTTACTCGTACATGCTCTTTACTCCATACTCGTTACTAATGCTTGTGCATACTCGCTACTCAGTACTCCTTACTTACTTATACGTACTCAATACTTACTGCTTACTCATACATACTCAATACTCGGTACTCATCACATACTCATACTCACTTCTTACTCAATACTCTTTACTTCTCATACATACGCAATACTCGTTACTCATACTTTGGTCTCTGGGCTGAGTCATACTGAAGACTCGCCACCGGACCTACAATACGAGGGCTGTACGATCAGCTCCTCAAATACTCAAATGTCCGTACTACCGGACTACTCGTATTCCCAACACTCTTCTCTCAGAGTATAATACAATCTTACAGATTAGCCTAGAAGTATCTCTCTCGATAACCTCCACTGGCTTAGGGAATTACTACTGTCTAGTATCCTCAGGTTTAAGGGTTTCCCCAACATATCGGATGCTCTCATATACGGGACATACTTACATTAGTCGGGTCCTCTCATAATGGGTCGACCAATTACTAAGGGGTTTGGAGATCCCTCATCATTCTTCACTACTCTCATGGTTCATGTTTGTACCAAGATTAGTTCCTCTACCAGAGGTTACTTACTTACTTCCCACTACTTATTGTGTGTGGATTATTCATTTCGATTCTTCTTCTTATCGGGAGGTTGTTACTCCCGTACACTCTCTCACATTCTAGTGAGTTTATTGGGTTGCGTTATCGTTGTGATTCGATAGTTTAGTGCGTTGTTATTGTTCCATTGTCTCACAATAAGACTCTTACTACGAGTCATTACATACAAGACTCATCTATGAGTCGATCTACGCATCAAGTAAGCCACACGATCAATTCAAGAAAGGTTAGCTCATGCAACATACAGCAAGACATGCAAAGAAAGGCAATAAACCGTTTTCATGCTTTAGTCTTGATTAGCCGGCATACAGCACACAAATCAATGTAACTCGGTTAGCACGTGGGGCATGAGAAAATCATACCTTTCACCGGGGTTAGCTCTACCGTGTGTTCCCTTGTTCCTTGGTTCACACTTGTTCCACTGGTAATGTTTCAACGTTATCATTAATACCATACTCTTGCAATACGTAAATAATTACTACTACTCCCGTACTACCCCGTTATCCCGGTGTACTTAGTGTTCTCATACTTTCAATTTACTTGGTTACTCCTTATACTCGTTTTCCTACTCATATACTTACTTTCTTACCTTTACCACTCCATTAATGGTGTACTACAACATATATATGCACATGAGTGTATGGCATATATATATACATCTGCTTGTTATAATCATACAATGAAAATATTTTTATTTCATTTTTTTTTTTTTTTTTTTTTTTTTTTTGACTCGACCGGACTTGCGACCGACCTTGCAAGTCCGGTCCATTCCAGTAGGCTACATCGGGTGAAATTCCAGGGCCGACCGAACTTGCAAGTCCGGTCGCAAGTTCGGTCCATTCCAGTAAGTTTCGTATTTGAAAATTTTAGCCCGACCGGACTTGCAAGTCCGGTCGCAAGTCCGGTCCGTTCCAGTAGCTCACATCTGGGGAATTTTTCTGGCCGACCGAACTTGCAAGTCCGGTCGCAAGTTCGGTCGATTCCAGTAGGTTACAGACGGGAGAATTTCTCTGGTCCGACCGAACTTGCAAGTCCGGTCGCAAGTCCGGTCGACTCCAGAAGCTTTCCCGTCTTTGTAAATCTAGGCCCGACCGAACTTGCAAGTCCGGTCGCAAGTCCGGTCCGGCCCAGTACTTCAGTTTTAAATCCTGTTTTCAGTTCCCTTCTTTACCCATTCCTTCCCCAATCTTTACCAACACTTCCCCACATATTTTAACACTACTTAGGCCCTCAAACTTGCCTTGGTTCATCCCCCAAATACCTTACTCATTTCTAAATCAATACACACAATTTTTCTTCACTTCCCTTCAACACTTGTAACAGTTTTTGTTACACTTATGCTACAGATTTTGTAGCTCAATCCTCCCATCCATTACTTCCTCAACCAATGTCATTCCTAGCATTCTAAATGCCTCTACTTACCATACCAAATCATTCCCAAGTTAATACACTTTCTATACCCAAGTCTCAACACTCATTTCACAAAATCTGCACATTAAATTCTCCTGACTTCTTCAATGTATTCTTACACAGTTTGCTACAGATTTTTGCACTCCTTATTTCTCATACTACAATTACCATTCCATAGCTACTAAACCTCTCTACTAATCCCAATACACACCTTGGTTCTCCCATTCACCAAGTCATTCTTAAATGCATAATTTCTACCAAAATTTCGCCATAGCTCATCTACTTTCTTTGCTTATCCACACACATCCTTTCTCATCATTTTCATTCCTATCCTAGCCAAACCACAAGGGTTCTACCAGCACACATACTAAATCCTAATACACCAATATTTCTTTACTTACAATACCAATACATCATTACCTACTCAATCCACAATACATATACTCATACACAATTATTTGGCTCTAAGGCCTACAATCCACATACTTGCTTTTAAATACTCCAACTTCATAATTCTCAATACTATACAAGGTTTTGGTTCATTAAATATTTTACCCCATTCCCATTACACTAATGCAATAAAATTTACATTAGGAAAGAGCCCTTACCTTGAGCTTTTATTTTCCTTCTTTCTTTTCCAATCCTTCTTCTCTCTTTCTTGTTCAAACCGATCACATGGGGAATGGAGTTGTCAAACTCCATTCCCATCACCCAAGCACACAAAGACAAGCATAATTAATCTACTAACCCTCACATTAACACTAATTCATATAAGTGTTTAAAATAAAATTCCTAGGGTTTACCTTTGGAGTGCTTTAGAAGGGGTTTTAGCCCTTGGCTCAAGAAGAAGAATCCACCACCATTGCTAGGTGAAGTTGATGCTCAAAAGAAGAGAGAAAAACAAGGCATTACAAGGGGCTAAAAATCGGCCACCATAGAAAATGAAGGAAAGATGGGTTTTTCTTGAAACTTTTTACCTTAGGAGGAAGAGGAGACTCCAAGCTTCACAATGGTGTTTTTCTCTTCAAATGGGGAAAACCCATGGAGATGAAATCATCCTTTTCGAATTTTGAAAAGATAGAAATGTAGAGGAGGATGAGGGGATTACAAATATGTAATTTATTTTGATTTGGAGCTCACATGTGGATGAGCAAGGGGAGAAAGAGAGGAAGCCATTGTTGTTTCCTTTGGGCTTCAAAATCGCCACCAGCAGAGAGAGAGGAGGGAGGCCGATGGAGAAGGAAGGAGGGAAGGAGAGAGAAGAGAAATGAGGGGGAGAGAGAAAAGGCAAGTGCCTTTTTGTCCTTTTGTTCTACTTTGCTTTTTGACTCTACATTAATTTAGCTAGTTACATGTGTGTGTGAGAGAGAGCTGTTTACACTACTAAAAACCGGCCCCCACACTGTTATACTAGCTGGAGCGTTTTTCGTCTTTTACAGAAAGCGCTCGTTGTTTTACCCTTTTGATACTATTCAATAACCGGCCCCGTTTTCCGGAATTTTCTCGTTTAATCATTTTTATTGATTATTAAGCTTCCATAATTGCTTAATAATTATTATTTAATGATTTACAATTTTTACGGGTCTGTTCGACCACTTAAAATCACGTTTTCGAGTTTCCTCGAGAACGTGCGCTAATGCTCTAATAGCGTTTTAATACTTTATTTGGATTCGTTTTCTTCGGGAATCATTCCCGTATACTACTTAGGCATGAATAAGCCTTAGGAATCCTTACAATACTATAACCGAGGTCTCGTGCCTCTTATGGTTAATTAAACGCTCATTTTGGCGTTTCCGCTTTCTAAGCGTCTTTCTCTTTTCTTTTGGATTTATTTTCCTTACCAAAATTACTTAGGCACTTTTAGGCCCTTAATACTATATTAGAAATAATAATCACCATATTTAAGTTCGGGGTATTCATAAAGACACCATGGGAGGTGAATTTTCGGTCATGTACTAAAAGGAGAGGAAACTTGATTTTTTCTTTGAGATTCCTTACCTAGAAGCAAGGAGAGTAATAATGTGTAGGACACAGCTCAATCTCCATCATGGTGATCTCCATGCACCAAATTGAGCTCTTAAGATTTGGAAAGGTAAAGTGTAGAGCTTGACCTAACTAAGACAAATATGGTCTTAGAATTTGATTTGGAACATGGAGTTGGATTTGGCAAGGAAATGAAGATGGAGAAGATGAGGGGCTGTTGCAAATCGTAAATGGAGGAAAGGAGAGGTGAAGAACCATGTGAAATGAAAGAAGAAAGGAAATGAGAAGATGATTGTTTGCTTTTGGAGATATTTATGTTTAAAGCAAAATAGTACTTTACTTTAAGTTTACTTTACTTATTTGATTTCTTTTAACAACTTGGTGACTCACTCCTTGAAAAACCGGCCCCCATAAGCCTAGGAGGTATATAGTCTTTGTTGACCAATTTAATTACTATAACATTATATGTTACAAACTTAGCTTATAAAGTTACTATTCACAAACTAAGGCCCACTAGAATGAAATTTTTGATTTCCCATTATATAGCCACCCAAATGTGTACTATATAGTACACATGTTAATTAAAGAGTAATGATGGCATTTAGCCATTAAAAACTCATTTACAAGACAATTTTTCAAAAACGTGCTTAAGACTCCTTAAAGCACATTTGTGTTTAACTTGTTTTCAAGCTTGGTTTTCTTGGTAATTGATTTAATTAATTGTTCATTAAAATATTTTAAAGTTAGGTGTGACCATTAGGTCTTAACACATTTATCCCAACTTAGAGCACATTTTTGCTCTTATTGACTTTAAGGTATTTATTTGTGTTTTTATTGGTTTAACTGTCCACCAAAGTTTCCTAGGACTTATTTAGCCTTATTAATCATAATTAAATGTTACAAGTCTTGGTAGCTCTTTAGGTCCTAACCAAGTTCACTCATAGCTTAGAGCAGTTTTTGCTCAAACTGTGTCTTAATGCTTTATTGCATTTATTATGGTCTAAATTGTTCACTGATGTTACTAAGGCCTTTTTAGCCTTTACATACCATAGTTTGATATTTAAAACCACATTCAAGGTTTGGGGTATTTCAATCTACCCCCCTTAAAAGAACTTCGTCCTCGAAGTTCACACTTTCCACACATCATTAGATTTGAACACAGGTATCACTTGGAAATAAACTTCCATAACCAAACCACACTTACATCACAACCGCGGACTTAATGTCCGGGCAACACATTCACATTCACCATAACTAACATATCCACATGATACCTCGACTCTAGGTCCGGGTATCTTAACAACACTTACACATCATAACAACCCCTTTGACTCACTGTATTGGGTAACATAACAACATTTGACACATAGGTCCCGGTAACATAACAGTCTTTAGACACATAGGTCTATGTAACACCACACATTTCGACTCATAGGCCTTGATAGTATACACTTTAGGAAATCCAAAGTCAAAACAACATTCCTTACACATACCACACAACATGTCAGAGCATGTATAGCAATCAAAATATCCTTGATATACACTGTGATCCCGCAAACCCGGTCGCGATGGACACCCTTCCGTCCCCGTGCCTTTGGGAGGTCAACAATCCTTAAATTTAAATTTCCTTGTGAGGTTAAGTAAGAGAACTTTAATTATATAGAGTATCTATCAACGTTTTATAAATACCAATTGAAAATCCTTTTGAAAACACACACAACTCCAAGTCCAACTTAAGCTCTTTGCTTCTTTTCTTAGCGTGGTTATTTGTGACCACTTATAGGGAGTTTCAAGAGTCATCCAACCCTGATGTGATCAGCATCAGTGTTGAACTATCCTTCCACCCCAATTTGTGTTCGGCTTCCCTTGATCGCATGCAAATCAAGTTCCACCTCCCACTTCATTTTCAAGCATCAAGTAAATCACTCATTCCCAATTTTCTATCTTTTTAATCATTCTAATTATGATCATAACATCTCCAAGGGATAGAACTTCGTCTATCAGTTATTCCCATACACTTTAATCCTGTTGCCTATGGAATCTTATTCTCACTAGGTTCTATGTCGGTTTCATACCCTTTCATGCATCACTATAAAGTATATATATACATATATATTTATCAAAATACAACACACAATTTCACATTTATACACTGTCGGGGCTTTTGTTCCCCCGGGAGCTTCTCTACTCCCCACACTTGTACTATCACACACAACTGTTAACAAACACACACACTTATTACAATGGTATTCGCATCTTCTGTGCGCAATTACCACAATTAAACCATGAATGAATGTGTATGTTTACGTAACACACACACCAATCATCAAAACAATAATATAATTTGTGCTATGCACAATATAAATCACATACACTACGTACACTTGTACGGTAATATACACTAAGTGGTTTTGCGCTCTACCCCCCTTAAAAGGGATTACGCCCACGTAATCAATCACTAAACATTGGCTTAAATGTTCTGCCGTCGTGAAGTGTTTTAACTTCCACGCGGTCTATTACACAATGGATTCTGATTAGAGGATCTTAACCATATTGGCGGTTTAGTTCCTAAACCAAGAATTCTCATTGGAGTTGTTTAAACTCTTAGTTGGTTTCGATTCTGGCCTGTTAGGCTTCTAGGCGTTAATAATTAGCCATTCACTCGTATTCACCATGTACATTCAACACTTGAAGCACTGGCTCACTAGTTTCTGCTGCGAAACTCTAGTAACTGTAGAGCTTAATTGCCCCATTTGTTATTCTTACTGTATTGTACATCCCCAATTATCACCTTTATCTTGGTGACAATGGTTTCTCAACCGACGTGTGGTATCTTTTACCGTTAGCGAATTCGGTGAGTTATAAACTTTCTATCCACTTCCATAAGAATTTACTGTGTATACAACTATGTATTTCACAATGATTGACTTGTTCCTTTCCGACTTACTGTCGGTTGAGACTGAGCTACTACCTAGTGTGTAGTGCTCTCTCAGCTATTTCCAACATTTGGGGTATATTCCATACCGGTATTTGGCAGTTAGTGCTACTGTAGTCACTTACTGTTAATCATGTCTCCACATTTGGTTTTGTACAAGTTCTCCTTTATTGGTGCGGCCTTGCATCTCCTATGCATCGGCCATTACAACATTATTGCTCCACAATTAACATGTTTCCAACTCCTAGCTATCTCATTCGATCATTACTGCACAAGTGCAATACCAAAACACTCAGTCATAAAGAGTGCAGAGGTGTAAACTCTTGACAGTAAATTTCTTATGCGATTCGCCATGGAATTCACACTGAGTTCCTCATCACACAGTACCTACCACTGGCTTATTGCTCAGTTTGTTTAACATCACTTATCTTGCATCTCCACTGAGTTTAACTCATAACTGGTCTTATTTGTTACATTATCGTTTAACAACATTTATACAACGGTCGCTTGTTGCGCACCGTGCTCTTACTCCCTGTATAACACTAACTTACATGGTATTTACTGTCACACTAACTTCCACACATATACTTACATCATTCGTATTATGGTTCATCACTCATTTGGATGACTACTGAATGCTCCTTGAGCATCGATCATTCGAGTCACAAGCCGACATTATTCAGCTCGGTGTTTCACTTTATACACATACTACTAAGCTAATTGCTCTCTTTCAATAATAACATCGTCCATCCTTAACATATTTCTTGAACTTGATTCACATAACTACCGCTCCTGCGGTGTCACAATATCGAGAGGTATCCCCACTCTTAATGCAGTGGTTCGTTTACCACTCTATTCACTTATATAACATAAACTTCTGCAATCAATCTAATTTATATAACATATCTTGCTTATGGCTTATAAGCCTTATTTGCCTCGAGCTGGGCTCATTGTAGGCTGTCCACACACATGTACTCCTCTGTACAACATTATATGGTTTGGATATTATACTGAGCTCCATGACAAGGTCGTTGCATTCCGTTTCCTTTCATGGGATGCCCCTTAGGATTGTCAGTCCGTCTCCTGACAACTTATGTCTAAACTGGGTGTTAGTTTCAACCCTTATGTTTCTGTCATGCATTTCGTGCAACACTTGTTGATGCGAACACCCTTCAAGGATTGCTCCTGGGTGTTGCTAAGTTATGCTTTTACATTTAGTTCACACTTATTGATATATTGAGTTAGCCACGCCGTTCGCGTACTTAATTGGCTTATTATCTTCTTCTGTGAAGATCAACATTTCATAATAGTGTAAGTACTCATTCTGGGAGTTTTCATCCCGTTCATTGCACATTAATGTGTCCACATTAGTCATCTACTTGCCATGTACAGGCTAGGTCACCGTTCTAGCTATCATGTTTATCCTTGAGGATCCTTAAGACGTATAAGATGTCTTTATATTGCAGTTAGTGCACTTCGCACCTCCTGACTCTTAAACATTTCCTTGAAAGGAATTCACTAATTCCTTTGGTCTCGTTAACTTAACTGAGTTCCTTAGCTTCAACTATTCCTTGTAATCCTTAGCTCTTGCTTGATTTATACTGCTGACCATAGACGGAGTCGACTACTTCCCGTGTTTCGGACTCCACTCGTATACATATGTGGGGTACCATACTGATACATTGCTACCTACCCAACTAACCCATAAGTAGGTCTGTCAGGCCCACAAGCTCCTATCGGAGTGTGGTCGTCCCACAACACAGTTGGTACACTCGTAGTGTCCGTCACACGCCTAGGTAAAGTATTCTGTTGCCAACTCCCTTATATTGTCTCGTGACAATATTCATTCCCTGCTTCCCGAACTTAATCGAGGGAAAGTTTATCCATTGTTGTATCCTTGTCAACTGTCCTTGGTTTTACTGGTTTGGTTTAAAAGAAGGTTGGAAAGAAGTGTTGGTTTGAAAGAAAATCTGGTTTGAAAAGAAAAGGGTTTGTATAAATCTGGGTTTAAAGAAAAAAAAATAAAATTTCATGGTTTCACAACATCTTCTTACCTTAACCAAGTCTAGCTTCTTGCTGACTGGTGTACTTCCAATTACAAAGGTCAGGCTGTTAAGCCCTTCCATGGTTATAATGTTCACACTTAACTTCGTGGTACTTTACTAAGTACTTGTAGTGGTTATAAATCTCCCGAACAACCCTGTTATAGCAGCACTTGCTATGGCAAGTGCGCCATGCTAACTGGCTATCGGTTTAACACATACTGGTTATGGTATTGTCTTTACCCATACTGTCAACAGTGGCCTTGTTGGCCCTCACTGATCTTACTGCCTTGATAATAACTCTTTTAGGTGACTTCTCACTGTCTTCACATGACGATCATCAACTAGGGTGTTTCCCATTCTGGGAGACCCCTTTGTCTTATTATTGTATTCCCTTTGTAGCCCGTTCCACGTATTTGTCGCGGTTACTGAGACTTGTCTCTTGTTTGGGCACTACGTTGTAGTTCCTTTGTCGGTTGGTATACCGTTGGTGTATTATTTATCAACTGTGGTCCCGTAGACACTCGTCTCGGGTTTTACTAATCCACTTCTTGCCTGTTGCACGATTGGTGCGTTGCAATCTGGTTATTCTCGACTGCTCAGCATGTCGACTCAGGTTGCCGGAAATTCTATTCCTCTATACACAAGATCCTTCATTCTTTGCTGTGGAATGCGGTTAACATAGTTCAGATGGAGACCGTCTCCGGGATTCCCAGTTTTCGGGATCTACCGTGTGACAGGTTCTCCGTACCTTTAGAGGTACTTAATAACACCAGATCGGGTATTCCCGAGTAAGAGAGGACTTTCATCTCTCTGGCGTTCTTTCCCAAGTTATCAAACAGGGATTGTGGAGGGTGGGATGGATATTGTAGGTTTCCAGTAGTCACTGGTAGTTCCTAACTAGCGTATCTCTCACGCTATCACTCAACCCTTAACCCAAAGTACTTAAATCCTAACTCGGTACTTCCTAAGCTCGGTAATTCAGTCATCAGAGCGATACTTCGCTCTGATACCACTTTTTGTAACACCCCATCCAACAACAACACACTTACAATAAACTGCAGCGGAAAAACAACCTCATCACATTACTTATCTCGTTGGTGTTACACGCCGTTAGCCACCCACGTGGCTAACAAGGCCAATACATACACATTGTACCGGTCTGATGGGCTAAATTCCCGAGCGACTACACATACTATTCCTTTCCATTAACAACAACAACAACGTACAACTTTCACTATACCGAGTATTTATAAACTGGTGCCGACAACAATTTCGGTCTTACTACACCTACTGTATACGTACACTTAAATGATTACCCATGTACAATGACTACCCGTCCTACTCTCGAACGGCTTCCAGCACTTCGTACCTGAAATAGGAAAAGAAGAGAAAGGGTGGCCCCCAAGGGGCTCAGCACCTTTGCTGGTATGGTAATCCCGCAGCCCACATGCTACCGGGCCACGCACAACTAATTGTCGTCTTAGCATGCGGTTGATTATTTTTAAATCATACATGCAACTGTAAACACACAACACTTAACATTTCGCCTCAATGGGCTCAACAATCGGATAATACATCCTACTTAATAAGTCACTCATGGTATTCATCATCCCTAGAGTGTTCCTCCTCTAATGGAGCTACTTCCTTAATAGACGACACATACCCTTAAATCGGGTTATCCTTAAACGCCTCTTATCACAAACTGGGAATCATATCCATGATCTACACACTCCATATTATACAGCATATAACATACACTACATACAACACCTAACAACACTTTGCACGTTTCCACGTGCACAACATAATACCGCAATGAATATTGCATCACAACAAAACACATAACATAACGGGAAGGGTTCTCTTAGGAACCGACCCAAACATTGTTAATACACTGGTGAGCCTAGAGATTGTTGCCAGTCTCATGATAAGCTCGTTACATAACTCGTTACCGTCTCGTTAAATGAACGGTTAACTTAACACAAGGTGTCTCGGATATAGTGATCCAAGCACACCGAAACAAACATAACAATAGTATGCCCCTGTGGCCCGACGTGAGTCAGTAATAGCCTTGGTTAAGCTAAAAGGAAGGTTGGGAACCAAATTGGAAAACAACCATAACATACGGAGAGGATCGAACCTGCTATGACAACGACCCCCATACTCACACGCGTGGCCGGAACAGACCGGACTCCTCACTCCCCCGTTAGCACTTGTTAGAAGTTCAACTTTGAACTTTATTAAACAATCACAAACATTGGGTTAAGTCTTGTTAGACATACACAAGGGAAGAGAGAGTCATACATTCACATACAACATCACACACAAACATCACATAACCAACTCACACATAGCCGTGGTTAGAACGTTCCTTAAGTCGGAAACGTTGTTACCGGATACCGTTCTCCTACGTTTACCTAATAGTGGTTAACTAGCCCTTCAAGCGCATTCGAGGTTACCGGTATCGGCACGTAAACATACAATAACAATAACGACTGTAAACTCGTTTCATGATTTATCTCATAACGTGGCAAACATACAGAAAAACACATTGGCATACAAGCCGGTGTAATCCGGTAGGACACAGGTTGCAAGAAAACCATACCTGTCACCGGAGTCCACTTTACCACGTCCACTTATGTTCCTCGAGCAATTCTCGAACAACTGTTAACATCACATGTGTTTTTATTAACATTGGGGTAACATGTTTGTTTAAAGTCTAACGCTTATAACTTTTCCCCGTTAACTTGGTTAAATAACTTTACATTTTAACTTGTTTTACTTTCACATTTTATTACAACTTTTCACCCACTTATTTACCATTAAAACTCACCCCTCATGTCCTTAACAACCTTATAACATCATTACCTATCAATCCCCATCATTACACACCATTTCTATACCTTAAAACAACAATTTTGGTCCATACAGTGGCCTGTCCGAACTTGTGTCCGGACTTCCCAAGTTCGGACACAAGCCGCGACACAATACTGAAAACCATACACACGTCCGAACTTGTGTCCGGACTTCCCAAGTTCGGACACAGTTCGAGAGTAAATCCCAGATAGAAACAGTCACGTCCGAACTTGTGTCCGGACTTCCCAAGTTCGGACACAGTTCGAGAATGAGAAAATCCTTTACCCAACAGAGCCTGTCCGAACTTCCATGTCCGGACGGAAGTTCGGACACGGCAAAACATTCAATTTCCAAGTCTTTAAACACTTAACCAATTTCACCAAACTTCTCCTAAATCCTCATAATGTTTCCTAACATCATTTGGCACATCAAACACACCTTTAGCCATGTGCTAAACTCTTTAAATCACTCACCAAAACCATCTTATCATCCACAAATTTCTTACAAAATTCCTAGCACTTGGGATGTTTTCTCCTTAAGATTTCTAAGTGGTAGTTCACCAATAATGACCACTACACCAAGGTGTTCCCTCTACACCTTAACATCATCTCTCAACTTCTTTTCTTACTAACTAAATCTCCTTTTTACAACTTCTTGACTTCTTTCCTCAAAACCTTACTTAAACATCATTCTCCTTATTCATCAACATCACCCAAACCTTAAACAAACTTCTTCAAGACTTTTCAATACACTCTCAAAACACACATTGAATTCCTAGAACTTCCAAGATAACACCTAAATCCTTGTAACACCTTAATGCACGTTTTCTTCCTTAGTGAAACATTTGTTCACCTTTAATACTTCCTAGTTCACCAAAACTTTCTTAGAACACTTAGAACTTCTCACACATTTCCCCTAATTTGGCCATAGCTTCTTTTGTATTTACTCACATCCAAACACTTAGGTTTTTACCTTATTTCATTCAAGAACACCTAAAATCCATCAAACACTTTTTATACCCAAACTTCACACATTTAGCACTACATCACAATATAGTGCATAAGCTTAAATTGCTTGGCACTTAGGCCCTTAAACAACATGGCTCTTAGGCCCTTAAATTGCATAAACCTTAAACACTGAATTTCTCACATAAGTAATGCCTTTGACCTGCAAATACACCCAACAATACATATGCCCTTAATAAACTCCTTGAGAGCATTTTACTAGCTCATTTGCCATTGGCTCCTTAGGTATTTTTATTAAGCAAATCAAGCTCATTTTCCTAAGGCATTTAAACTACATTGAGATAGTTTGTTTACCTCTTTTCCTCTCAAACTTCTTTCTTGTTTCCTTGTAAAACCGGTGGGGTGTTTGGTTGTTTGTCAACTTCTAAACAATGTACAAATAATAGAATGAGTATTCAAGCATTATGCTTCATCTCATTGTAAACCCTAGTTACACATATTGTTTTAACACATTAAGGTAATTGTTTTACCTTGGAATTGGAAGAGAACTTGAATAAGTATCAAGAGAGGACTCCCCCTAGCCCTTGGAAGATTCAAATGAAGCTAAAACAAGCAAGGTAAAGACACCATGGTGAGGTGAATTTTCGGTCATGTACTAAAAGGAGAGGAAACTTGATTTTTCTTTGAGATTCCTTACCTAGAAGCAAAGGAGAGTAATAATGTGTAGGAACACAAGCTCAAGCTCCATCAATGGTGATTCTCCATGGCACCAAAATTGAGCTCTTGAAGATTTGGAAAGGTAGAAGTGTAGAGCTTGACCTAACTAAGACAAATATGGTCTTAGAATTTGATTTGGAGCATGGAGTTGGATTTGGCAAGGAAATGAAGATGGAGAAGAGAGGGGCTGTTGCAAATCGTAAATGGAGGAAAGGAGAAGGTGAAGAACCGTGTGAAATGAAAGAAGAGAAGGAAATGAGAAGATGAGTTTGCTTTTGGAGATATTTATGTTATAAAGCAAAATAGTACTTTACTTTAAGTTTTACTTTACTTATTTGATTTCTTTTACAACTTGGTGACTCACTCCTTGAAAAACCGGCCCCCATATGCCTAGGAGGGTATAATAGTCTTTGTTGACCAATTTAATTACTTATAACATTATATGTTACAAACTAGCTTATAAAAGTTACTATTCACAAACTAAGGCACATAGAAGTGAAATTTTTGATTTCCCATTAATATAGCCACCCAAATGTGATACTATATAGTACACATGTTAATTAAAGAGTAATGATGGACATTTAGCCATTAAAAACTCATTTACAAGACAATTTTTCAAAAACGTGCTTTAAGACTCCTTAAAGCACATTTTGTGTTTTAACTTGTTTTCAAGCTTGGTTTTCTTTGGTAATTGATTTAATATGTTCATTAACATATTTATAAAGTATAGGTGTGACCATTAGGTCTTATACACATTTATCCCAAGCTTAGAGCACATTTTTGCTCTTATTGACTTTAAGGTATTTATTTGTGTTTTATTTGGTTTAACTGTCCACCAAAGTTTCCTAAGGACTTATTTAGCCTTATTAAATCATAATTAAATGTTATCAAGTCTTGGTAGGCTCTTTAGGTCCTAACCAAGTTCACTCATAGCTTAGAGCATGTTTTTGCTCAAACTGTGTCTTAATGCTTTATTGCATTTATTATGGTCTAAATTGTTCACTGATGTTACTAAGGCACTTTTTAGCCTTTACATACCATAGTTTGATATTTAAACCACATATCAAGGTTTGGGGTATTTCAGTGTCCCCAACATGCTTTCCTAACTCATTTTGCCTCTCTTACGGTCATTGGCAAGAACAACGTTTAGAATTCATCATTCATATAGTAGGTTAAATTTTGAGAACGGAACATAGGTTATACTTAGATATTACTATAATAACATTTTAGTTCACTCTTTCTTTATTTAAGTATTGGGTGTAGTAGGTATCAAAATCTTAATCATGTGATTATTAATTCATAAAAGAAAAATCCCATTATAATGTAATGTAATTATTTAAATGCCATCCTTACTACAACATTTCTCTAGAAGCATTTTATAACCTAAAATTTCTTAATTGTCATGGCTTAAAAATTCATGAACTTATTTAAAATAGTATCATACTATATATTAAAACTTCTTTTTTTTTAATGCAATTAAATCTTTCATGAAACCTTGTACCGAATTTATAACCTAAAATATGTAATGTGCCATTTATGTTATTTTCACATATCAATATATTAACAAGCTATAAATCAGGTGTAACATGTTTGAGTAGTTTAATAATATTTTAGATCATATAATAAGTCTAGATAGTCTTTCAAAATTATATTCAAAGCTTTATTAGCCAACCATACATTAAAATTTGTATTATATTCCTTTATAAAAATACACCTTCTGTGACTTCTAAAATTTTGCATATGTATAATGTTAAACTTCCAAATAAACATGAGAATTTCCAATAATTAAGTAACTCTCATTTTTTTTTAGATGCTCATTACTCCAAGTATTTAAGAATCAATGATATTTAGTTTAGTATTACTCTTCCCTTCACTCAATCTTTAAGTTACTTCCTTTAATATATATATTTTTTAATATTTAATAAGGGGTAGATGTTGTACCTTGGAGTACCCAAATTTAAATCCCCTTCCTCCATGTATAGGTATTTTTCACCAAATATTTAACTCAATAAACCCTTTACATGTATGAATTTTAATACTGAATCTTAAGATACAAATTTTGAATTGTTCATTGTGGCTAGTAATGAAATATGCCTAGCTCAAGATTTCATGATGGTAACGTCTTACCACCAATCCTCCTCAAGTTCAACACAATCCATCACTTGCGTAGAAGATTATTTACGGTTAGATGACAAGGCTTGTCTAGCCCCTAGACTTCCAGAAGTGAGTGTGCACCCCCACTACTTTCAGCCTAGGAGTTCGTCGCACCAGGCACTTCCCGTAGGGTGTTAGGTTTATGTGTTTTCTTTCTGAAGTTAACATAGAGTTTTAGTGTGGATTACAGGTTTTGGATGTTGATCTTTTCTGATGAGTTACTAGTTCTTGTTAGTTTAATAATTTTCTAGACTTAAGATTTATCTTAAACACTATCTTTAGGTAATAATTTGTACCAAGTAGTTCTTGAGATTTATTTCAAGCTTTAAAGGAGTTGAAGTATATATCACTTAGTTATTCAAAGCTCCACTTGTATACTATTTTCAACCAAAAGTATTCCTTAAAATTCTGGGAACATGTGTTCAGGCTTTTAAAGCATTGCTTTCTTAGCCATGTATTTTCCATACGTATGCTTTTGAAAGTAGTGCAATGTATGATTTATTCCAATCCAAGATCTTATCATACCCAATTGATAATGTTCCAGACTTATTATTATTATTATTATTTCCTATAGTTTAATGGTCAACGGTATGACAACACACTATTCCTAACAGACATTCATAAAAAAAAGTGTATAAAGAAATCATTCACTAATCCAAGAAGGGTTAGGAGTCGTGCCTTACTGGAATCCTCACTTCCCAATTCTACCCCAATTCCCCAGTTTTAAGGGCACCTATATTCTAACTATTTCACTCGGGTTGTTTTCTCGGGTTCAGAGCGTAACTACGCTCTGATACCACTTTCTGTAATGCCCCTACTTATCATAAATGCAGCGGAAATAAAATACTAAGGCGATTACAGATCATTGGGTTCCAAACACCCGGCCCAAACCTCACCAATTACAACTTATGACATTACAAATGCTACGGTCTGAACTCGAGAAAACATAACATAAAAGTAATAATAACAAAATACAATAGCTCTCCAAAAATTCATAATTCCCATCCCATACACTCACTCTCTTCGTGGCCACCTGTATAACAATTCGTACCTGCAAGATGAAACCAAGCAGCCCACCCTGGGAGGGGTGAGTCAGTTCCCTGGAATGGAACTGGTACAACTCTCCAAAGCAAAGTTTAAAAACATAACTCTTAAAAATAAACCATAAGATGAAGCCAAACACTTAGAACAAAGCAGAAGAACAAGGCACACCAAAACACCAAGTCAAAGATAACAAGTCAAGGATAGAGATAAATAACATGAAGGTAAAGTGAGCCAACATAAAAGAAACCACGCCAGAAGTTAGTGAACATCCATTGTTTAAGTAAGATTCAGTTCCAATTAGGATTAGAAAGACCCAAGTAGTCACAAAGACTAGGAATGAAAGAAGATATCCAAGAACCCATAACTCAAGAGTGGAATTAACCCAATTGGGAGAGATGACCCCCACCGCCAGTCAGTTGTCACAAGGACGAGGTAAACAGACCTCCGCTGTCAGTTGTCCATATGGACGAGGTATAGCAGACCTCCGCTGCCACCGACCCGTTCTCGGTCATCGGTGAAAAGTGAGTGCACGACTTATTAGAAATAATCCATACCCAATACCAAGATTGACATTTCCCATATTCCCACTAGACTATTAACTGTACAACTGCAATACCAAAACACTCAGTCCTACAGAGTGTAGAGGCGTAAACCCTCAATAGTCAATATCTAATGAGATAACCAGATAAAAGGAACCAATGATCATGTGAGTTGTACATCCAAGGCTCAGTTAGTCACATCAAGCTGAGTTAGTCACACAAACTATTTCCTTTCAAGATTCATTCAAACTCATTTAGCGTTTCTCAAAACATTCCATAAAATTTGTCACCAAAATATCTGAGTACGAGAAATCGTACAAAACATTCCATCAAGTCCATAACACATCAAGCTGAGTACGAGAAATCGTACCTGGTAATCGCTGTAGCTGTTCTAGTCGACTTGTGCAAATAATCAACAATACTCTGAGGAATATTAAAGGTAGTCTAACATCAATAACTTGTAACCTAAGTTAAACTTAAATAAATTCCTCACTCTTATCTCTAAGTCTCAATTGTCTTTTAAGCCCTCACTTAAATGTTATGTATACCCTTTGACTTATATTAGAATGTTGTATAACCCAAGGTATATTATTTACTTTATCATTAACTATATAATAAAGCACTTTAAGATAACCTTTTATTTATCCTTGCTTACATTTAATTTCCCAAATGTTTTATTTTTACACACATTCCCGCTATAGACTATGTATAATCCTTTTATACTAAATTTTAATAAACTTACGTCTTAAAATACATTTTTCATATTGTTTACAAAACCTAAGGTTTCAAAGGAATAACTTAATAAATTAATCTCCTTAAGTTTAATAATCTTAAGTTAATACCGCCTCATATAATATTCTTTTATTAGTATTATGTAGAGGTTTAGTTTATCTCATTAATTCCTTCATATTATATTTTCTATAAGGCATTTTATTTCTTTTATTTATGTAGTTTTTTTATGTGTATATATATATTAGGATTTATTCAAGACATTCCTTGTGTAGTTTTATTGGACTTAATTATTTATACTAACTTTTACACATAGCTACATCCAATATATGGTTTATAAAATAAAGTATTTCCCTTAGTTTTCGTTAAACATATTAGCTTCCATATTATAAATAAAATGTAGTTTAGTTAAATTCCTTGATTTAATATAAGTTTCTATTTATTTCTCTCATATAAATATATATATAAATATATGTAACAATTTTTACTTCACTTAAAGTTAATACCCAAAATATTTATAAACATACTGTATTAAATGTTAATTAGTCTTATTATATTTTCCCCAACCTATAAAGTTCATTAATCAACTATACTTTAATTTTTGATTACATTAAAAACCATATATTATAAGTTATTCTTATGAAAAACTCATAAACACAATTTTTAAACCCATTTACAATTGTCCAAAAATCCCCAAATTAAATATATAGTAACTATAACATTTTAGACATATTATAAAATTTTTATTTCATAACAATATATTTTTAAATTATCCAAATAATTCCATAATACTCATAACTTAAAAAAATTATAACTTACATTTAAAAACTCAAAACCCATATTAATTTACATCATAATAAACTAGATTTTATAAGGAATCTATGGTTAAAATTTCAAGTCAAAATACATTCGGGAAGATATTTAAATTAACCCAACAAGTTAAGACTATTTACTGAAATTTATAAAACTTAATATACTCTTATATTCCCACGATCTAATCTGGGCCGTCCGTTCCTTTAAACTGCGATCGGACGGTCCCTGTGTCTCTAATTACTAAGAGATGAATTGGGAATGCTTGATGGAATGAGTTCACACTTTGGAGATGTATTGATTATGATTAGAAGAACTAAAAAGATAGAAAATTGGACATGAGTGAATTATTTGGATGTTTGAAAATGACATGGGAGGTGGAACTTGATTTTCTAGGGATCAGGGGAAACCGAACACAAATTGGGGTGGAAGGGTAGTTCTACACTGATGCTGATCACATCAGGGTTGGATGATTCCTGAAACTCCCTACCAGTGGTCACAATTAAATCACACTAAGGATAGAGACCTTAGGATAAAATGAAATTGGAGTTGCTTGTATTTTTAATTAGAGGAATTATTCCTCACATGACCTCGTAAAAAGGATTACCTTTTTACTGAGTCTCGCCCATGGAGTCGAGGACGCACGAGCCTTTGTCTTCGGACCGGTGACATGGGGAGAGCAGCGTGTTTTGTATTCTGGCCCATGGTGACGAGGACGAATGAGCCATTGTCTACGGACCGGTGACATGGGAGAATACGTTGGAAGTTATGTGAATGTTTTAATCATCAAAAGGAACAAAAGGAATTTTGAGTGCTGCACATGCTTAAGCATGTTGTGTGATATTTAAGTATGAGAATATGGGGGATCCAATGATCCAATGAGATTAAGTACACATAAGTATGATCTATATGATCTAAGGAATGAGGTAAGACATGCATTCTAATAAGAAAAGATGCATGGGAACTTTGGGGACAAAGTTCTTTTAAGGGGGGTAGATTGAAATACCCCAAACCTAAGTATGCTAAGTAAACATCAAATCATGATGTATTAAGGCTAAAATATGCCTTAGAAAGATTGGTAGATAATTTAAACCAAGGAAAACACAAGAAAGTGCCTTAAAGGCAATCAGGGCAAAAACGTGCTCTAAGCTTGGAGAGACTTGGGTGAGTACCCAAATATCATGATAAGACCTTAGTAATATCCTAATGGTCATTTTAAATCAATTAGCAAAGAAAACCAAGCTTGAAAACAAGTTAAAACACAAAATGTGCTTTAAGAAGTCTTAAAGCACATTTTTGAGAAATTGTTTAGAATTGAGTTTTGAGTGGCTAAATGTCCATCATTACTCTTTAATCAACATGTGTACTAATTAGTATCACATTAGGAGGTCTAAATCAATGGGAAATCAAAAATTTCCCGATTATGTGCCTTGTTTAGTGAATAGTAACTATTTAGTGACTAGTTTAAGTTTTAATCAACATAAGTCAATTAATTGGTCAACAAAGACCATGTTAGCCTCATTTATTAGAGGGGGCCGGTTTTTATGTGGGGAGTCACCACATGAGTCATCAAATGAGAAAGGAAAAGAAGAGATAAGTAAAGAAGTTACTATTTGCTTTATTAAAGCAAATATCTTACCTTAGCCTATCTTTTCTTCATCTCTCTCTTCATTTCTCTTCTTCACACGATTTCTTCTTCTCTTCTTTTGCTCCAAACCGAGAGAGCTTCATTCATGGATGCTCCACCTTCAATCACTCACTAAGTGTTCATCTTTGCTCCAAATCAAAAACTAAACACATATTTCTCTTAGTTAGGCCAAGACCTATCTTTCTATCTTTTCAAATCTTTCAAAGCTCCATTTTGGTGCCAAGAGGAAACTCCATTGATGGAGGAAAATCAAGTTTGAATAGCTCATTAGCTTCTCCATTCTCTTAAGGTAAAGAAAATGTAAGAAAAACCATGTTTCCATCATTCCTTGTACATGGCCGAAAATTCCTTCTCATGGGGCTATGTTTTTATGCCTTGTTCTAGCTTGATTTATTCACCAAGGACTAGTGGAGGTCCTATTTCATTCAATGCCAAAGTCTACCTTGAGACTTCAAAGGTAATCATCCACTTTTATGCCTTAGAACACATTTCTAACCTAGGTTTTTATTCCTTGAGGTTAGTGCATTGTTTAGTACTCATATGAGTCCTTAAATATTGATTAGAACATTGGCAAAAGGAATTTAAGTGGTGGCCGAGATCTATGCAAGGAGAAGGCCTAAGGAGGAGATTAAGATAAGCTTGAGAAAACAAGGTAAAATGCTTACCTAATGGTGGTTTAAGATTAAGGAATGAGTTTTAGATAAATACCAATGTGGCTTAGAGCTTACATTGTGTATTGGGATATATAACCTAAGGAAAAAGAACTTAAACAAGCTTATGAACTTGTGATTAAGGAGCTAATGAGAATGAGTTAGTAATATAAGTTTAAGGTGGATTTTAAGAGCATTATGACTACTATGAGATTGATGAGTGTATTTGCAGGTTGAAAGCTTATATATGTGGGAAATTCAGTGTTTAAGTTTAAGTCGTTTAAGGGCCTAAGAGCCATGTCATTTAAGAGCCTTAGTGCTATGCAATTTAAGATTATTGCAATATATTGAGTTTGTTGTGAATGAGGTGGTTTGGGTGATGAGATATGATGAGAAAGAACTTAAGGTGTGTGAAATGGTTAAATGAGGAAAATAATGTGTTTGGGCATGCTATGATGCTAGAGGTGCTATGGCAAAATTTGAGTAGAAAATAAGTGTTTAGGCGATGGTGGTGAACTAATATGACCTAGGATTTACTAGGAGTCATTATGAAGAATTTGAGTGGAAATGAGTTAACTAAGGAGTTCTTGAGGATGAGAATGACCTAGAATGGTCTATGAGGAAGTTAGAGTTTAGATGGGTGTATTGAACACACCAAAGTCATGGTATGAGGAGTGGTAAGACTTGTGCAAGAATCTGGATGGAAAGGTATATAATGCTTTAAGGTGATTTAGGTAAGAACTAGAGAGTAAAACAATGAGAGTTTTGAGAACCTTGTGTAAGGGTGATGATGCTAGTGGTGGACTAGTAAGGTTTAGTTGAATGGTAAAGTGTGGACTTGGGTGATGGAAGTGCAAATGGTAGGAGGATATTGTAAGTCGTCAAGGAAAATGACTAGAAATGTATAAGCAAGCTTAAGAGTTTAAGAGTGATGAGTAACAAGTGAAAAGAAGAGAAATTGTGCATGGACATGCAAGATAACCTTGGAAGGTTTAACAAGCAATGATGTTAAGGAGGAGTTATATGGGTAGAAAAGAAACACTTTGGTTAGTTGAAGTTTTAGACAAAATGTACAAGTTGGAAATGTAAGGAAGCATATGGCAAGTGTTAGGAATGTTTGTAAGAATTTAGGAAATGTTTGAGAGGATCTTTGGAAGTTGTTTTGGAGAGTTTGGTGGAAGTTATAAGGTGAGTTTAAGTGCCTAAATGATGTTAGATGACATTATTAGGGTTTAGGAGAAGTTTGGTGAATATTGGTTAAGTGTTTGAAGGCTTAGAAAGTGAGTGTTTTGCCTTGTCCGAACATCCGTCCGGACATGGACGTTCGGATAGGCCCTGTTGTGTGAGAATTTTCAGAGTCTCGACTTGTGTCCGACCTTGGGAAGTCCGGACACAAGTTCGGACGTGCCTGCTTCTACTTAGGATTTTCCTCGACCCATGTCCGAACTTCCGAAGTCCGGACACATGTTCGGACATGCATCTGTTTTCAGCTTTGAGTCTCGACTTGCGTCCGAACTTGGGAAGTCCGGACACAAGTTCGGACATGCCACTGTTTTGGCCAAAAACCTTGTTTAAGGATGGGAAATGATGAGGATAATTAGGTATTGATGTTATAAGGTTGTTTAAGACATGTTTGGTGGGTAACAAAGATAATTAAGTGGATGAATAAGTATAAGTGATGAGGAGATGCGATTCACTTAAGATTAAGTTTGTAAGATTAGGTTATAAGACTTAAGAAGTGTTAGGTTGGGATCATTAAGAGTTAAGTAAGGTAAGTAATTTAAGTAAGTTGAATTAAGTTAAGTTATTAACAACCTAAAACTGAATGAATGTTTTAGGACTTGGGAATTTGGACTCCGGAAGAGAGTAAGCAACCGAACGACCAACGGTGAATGGTACAGTTCTCTTGTGACCTGCTTGCTAACGAGGTGTCCCTCGGCTTGCGTGCTATTTGTTTTGTGTGCTCAACTAACAAATAGCATGCAACCGGAACATATTATATATATATTGTATTGTTGTGTGTTTGAAAACTAACACAACATACCGTGAGAACTTACAACCAATGTTTAGTAAGGAATTGAGTGAGATTAAGGAACGCCCCTAATGAGGGACGATATGAACCGAAAGAGGTTAACCAACAAACATGGTCTTGAGACTATTGCTAACTGGAACTTGAGTGAGGAAACCCGGGACCGATCTCCGGTCATGCATGCTAAGGAAAAAGGGGGATGGTATCTGAATCAGATCCGCCCTCCGCTTAAGGACTTGTCTTCGGACTTGTAGCCTAGGGCCGGTTGCCGGCTCAGCTACGCTGGATTCCCGTCCAGGGTAGGTGGCATTAAGATGGTGCGGTGGGATCACCTAAATCCCAGGTTTGGACTTAGGCTACAACCATTCCCCTCCAGGAATGGTTTGTATTCTGAGAATAAGTTAAGATTAAGCTAAGTTACAATCATTCCTTTTTAAAGGACGATTTGTATTATTAAGATTAAGATTAAGATAAGTTACAATCATTCCTTCTTAAAGGATGATTTGTATCGTTAAGATTAAGATTAAGTTAAGATTAAGATTAAGGTGAGGTTAAGATAAGTTGCAACCATTCCTTTTTAAAGGATGGTTTGTATTACTCATATTAAGGTAAGTTACATCAACTCCTTATTAAAGGATGGTTGTTTCTAAGATAAGATAAGACTAAGATTGAGGTGAGATAAGGATGGACTAAGATTAAGAGGGAACATTACTTAAGGAGTTAAATGACTAACTCTCTGATTAAGGGAACGCATTTAAGTCGTTCATTGGGTGTGAACTTTGATTGTTCATATTTGGATAGTTGTTTACAGCATTCATTATTATGTTGTGCATATAATCAACCTCCATGCTATCGACAATTAGTCGTCGTAGCCACGTTAGCTTGGGGGCCATGAGGGGATCGTACCAGCATTCGTGCTGACCCCCTTTGGGGGCTGTTTTTACTACACAGGTACATCAGGGAGCGGCCGACTCGAGAGTAAGAAGAGGATACAGCTGTTAAGGGTTTAGTGTGGCCTACGAGTTGTGCATGTACACTCGTATGGCAATTTGAGTTAGTAAGATGTATAGGATGTGAGGGGATTGTAAGAGGATATGTATATGGTTAAGATTTTTGTACTAATGTTCGGTATATTCTGTAGTCAGACCGTGGCAAGGTCCTGGATTGTAAAGAATTCCGCTGTGACATGTTTATATATATACTGTTAAGTTGCGAGACCACATTTGGAATGAGTTGGGGTGTTACAATTAAGAATTAATGGAAGCTTAATAACCATTACAAATAAAGAAACGAGAAAAATCCGAAAAACGGGCCCGGTAAGTGAATAGTGCCAAACCGGGTAAATTAACGAGCGTTTTCTGTAAAAATCGAAAACGCTCTCAGCCTATATTAATTAAGTGGGCTGATTTTTAGAGCATGAATTAGCTCTCTCTCACACTATATTCTAGCTAATTAAGTGGTGAGTCATAAAGCAAATAGTTAGAAAGTGAAAAAGTAAATAACTTACTTTCCTTCCTTCTCTCTCCTACTCTTTTCCTTTCTTCCATCGTGAGCTGCCTTCTCCTCCCTTCCTCTGGCGATTTGAGCTGCACCAAAGAGCTTCCATGGCTGCTCCTCTTCCCTTGCTTCCTTAAGCCACATAAATGCTCCAAATCAAAAACAAAACACATATTTGTGTTCCTCTCATCAAGCTCCACACTTCCTCTTTTCAAAATTTGAAAAGGATGAATTTCATTTTGATGGGTGTTGGCCATTTGAGGAGAAAAGCACATAATCTTGAAGCTTGAAGCTTCCTCTTCCTAACAAGGTAAAAATATCCAAAGAAGAACATATTTTTCCCCACCTCCTTGTGTTGGCCGATTTTGGCATATATTAATGTTTTGTTTCTCCTTGTTTTGAGCTATCCTCCAAGTCTCCAATGGTGGGTTGGAGCTCCTTCTTTGATTCTTGGCAAATCAATTCTAGGGTTTCCAAAGGTAATGTTCAAATTTAATGCTTTGAACCCTCCTCTTGAATTCATGAGTTATTTTCATAGTTAGGAGAACTAATGAGTACTCCTTATATCCATTGGTATATTGGTCTAGAGAATTGGGCTAGTGATTGGCCATGACCGATTTTGGATGAAGAGAAGAGAAAGAATGTCTAAAAGAAACTTAAGGGAAATTAAGGTAAGAAACCAACCCTAATGTGTATTCTATATGTATTAGAATTTGGGAAGGGTAATTAAAATGAATGAACCCCACTTGAGTTGTGGTGATAAGGTGCTTGCTTAGAAATAATGCAAGTGAGAAAGCCTTTGTGAGTTAATGCTTGTTTTGGGAGCTATGTATATGATGAATTATGCTTTATGGTGCTTAATGAGTTTTGCTTGATTAATGAGGAAAATATTGAGTGCTGATAGAACCCTTGTGGTTTGGCTAGTTTTAGGATGATTTAAATGGTGGTATGAGTTTTGGGAAATGTTAGAGAAGTAGCCAAGTTATGGCAAAATTTGTGTAGAAACCTAAGTGGTTTAAGTGATGTTTTGTGTGGAGAATAACCTAGGGTTAGCTAGGTGTTGTTGGAGTTTGAATTGGGTAAATGATCACCCAAGAATATGAGAGGATGATTGTGGTGAGATGTGCAAAAATCTGTAGCAAAAGAGGTTGTGTAAGTGCCTTAGGAGTTTTTAGAAAACAAAGGAGATTTAAGGCTTTAAGAGTGAGTTTTGGAACTTGGTATGAGTTGTGCATTATCTTGGAAGATTTGGAATGGTTAAATGAAGAGAGAACAATAATGCAAGTGTCAAGAGAGGTTAGAAAATGCACAAGTGTGCATTAGTGCAAAAGGGAGAATGCAAAATGTGTGAATTTGAGCAAGAATTTGTGTAAGGGTTTAACCCATGATTTGAAGAGGTTTAGAGCATGTTTTAAGGTGATTAATCATGTAGGAATCTTGTGGAAAGATTAGGGAATGATTAGGGGTGGATCAAGCATTGAATTGGAGTTGAAAAATAATGTATGTTGCAGGTTTTAGCAGGGTCCGGGACCTAGTCCATGGACAAGGACCCGGACCACCCCCTATTTTTATGCCGAGAGCACACCCCTTGCTTTGGTCCGGGACTATACTCCAGGACAAGGTCCCGGACCATGTGTAATTTTCACCCGAGAGCTATGTTTGCAATTGGTCCGGGACTTAGGGTAAGGACCAAGTCCCGGACCACCCCCAGAATCATGCCGTGAGTGTTTTAAAGGTTGTAAATGATGGGGGTTTGAGTGTTAATGATGTTATAAGATGTTAAGGCCTTGTTTGGTGACATGTAAAGGCCCTAGGAAGTGTAAGAAAGTGTTAGAAGTGATTGAGAAGTGAGAACTCAAATTAACAAAAGTAAAACCGAGATAACGGGATAACGGGGTAAGTACGGGAGTAGCATTTAATAATGTACCGTATGAGCTTAGTATTAATAATAATGTTTGAAACATTATCAGAGAATCGTGCGTGACCTGAGCATGGTGAGATGACACGGTAAAGTAAAAACCCCGGTGAAAGGTATGATTTTCTCATGCCCCGTATGCTAACCGAGTTACTCTGATTTGTGTGTTGTGTGCCGGCTTAATCAAGATTAAAGCATGAAATAATCCCTTGTTTGATTATGCATGCATTGTTGTATGTTGAATGAGCTAACATACTTGTATGCCGGCGTGGTCTAACTTAGTGCATAGACCGACTCTTAGTGAGTACTGATTGACTAGAAACCCGTTGAACGGGTAGTCACATAACCAATGGTATTATGCAAACACACACAAGCTATCGATTAAAGTATAACGATAACGCAAACATATGAACTCCCTAGAACGTGAGGAGATGTGCGGGTTGAGTAAATACCCGATAACGGTTAGTAAACCTTATTGAAACAATCCACGGAATAAATATGAGTGGAGGGATAAACGAACCTCCATCGAGAGGATCGAAGTTAGTCCAATAATGTAAACATATAAGAAAGGTAAAAGGGACCTAAGAGACTATGTGACTCCCTTGAGATACGGTCGACCTCTTATATGAGGAATTTTACCCGGTATAAGAAAATATCCTAATGTATATCATATGATTGTGAGGGTAACCCTTAAACCTAAGATTACCCGAAATTAAGTAAGGTTCCCAAGGTCATTAGAAACATCGAGAATGATGTCTCTAGACTAATACATGATATTATTATAACTCCGAGAGAGGAGTGTACGGGAACGAGAGTAGTCCGAGAGTAGTCGGACCTAAGTAAAAGAGATAGGAACTAAGAGAGAGTTCCGTGAGCTAGTTGAACCTTCCCACCATGCTAGACCCAGAGTAGGGTCGAAACCGGGGAAGTAAGACTATGCTAGAGAGCCATGAGTTTTGGCTTAAGTATGTAATAAGAGTAACAAGCGTGACGTAGGAGACCTGTAGTGTCTCGAGAATCTACAAGAGCTTGAGTATGAATAACCCAAGAGTGTGGGTGAGATAATGAGTACAAATAACCCGAGAGAAAGGGGTGAGTATATGTACGAGTAACCCAAGAGAATGGGTAAGTATAAGAATGAGTAGCCCAAGAGAATGGGTGTGTATACGAATAAGTAACCCGAGAGAGCGGGTGAGGTATTGAATAAGTAAAAAAGGCATAGTGAGGAACAACCCTCAATGCCTAAGAGTAACCAGTTACCACTAACAACATTGTTATGTTAGTTAGGAATCGTGTTCCGTGACTGGATGTAGATTCCTTGTGATATACATATATATTGTATTGCCATGATGCATGTTGGTTTGATTAAAATGAACTCAGTATATCCGACCCAAAGTAGTCGGCGTACCGCGGTTAGCACACGGTATATGCGAATTTCATGCGCAGCGTAAGCTGACCCCCTAGGGGAACGTTTTTAGTGTGCAGGTACTTGAAGCTGACCACCGTTCGAGAGAGTAGGACGGGGACAGTTATGAAGCGTGGGTAGTTAGATCGTAATTACTTATGCATTTAAATGAGGTGTAAGTCCGAGTATGTTATCGGCATCCGTATATTGTAGACTCGGTATAGTAAAGAAGTGAAAAGAGTATTGTATTTGTATGAAGTACTCGGTTGATCCAGTCCATCAGACCGTTACTGTATGTGAGATAGGCCTGGTTAGCCATATGGGTGGTTAACGGCGTTGTTTCACCCCTCGTTGTTGTTAGAGTTCCGCTGCGTGAGTAAGAGTAATTGGTGTCAAATTAAGAGGTAATGACGAGATTAACGGTTGGGGTGTTACAAAAATGGTATCAGAGCGAAGTATCGCTCTGATGACTGGAAATACCGAGCTTAGGAGATACCGAGTTAGGAATTAGAGACTTAGGGCTATGGGTTGAGTGGTAGCGTGAGAGATGCGCTAGTTAGGAACTTCCAGTATGATCTGGATACCTACAATACCAAACCCGCCCTCCACAACCCCCGTATTAAAAGTTCGGGAAAGAACGCCAGAGAGACGGGAAACCCGACCTGGCAGTTATTTAATTAATGTATCAATATGAACCAGAATCTGTCATGCGGTGGATCCCGAGAACCGGAAATCCCGGAGACGGATCCCGCTGAAATGACAAAAACTGCATGCAATGACGGAAGGTCGAGAAATCCTAATCCAAGGAGACCGAAATCTGTGGCAACTTGGGGCGACATGCTTAGCAGTCGCGAGAACCTAGCTAGCCGAGCAGTAGCAAGAAGAAAGCACTAACCGTGCAAGAAGGCGGATTAATGAGAAGCAATGATAATAACAAAAACCGAGACACATGTCTACGGACCGCCATAACTAAATAATACCATCAACGGTACACTAACCGACTAAGAATCTAGTCAAGAGTAGATACACCCACCCTGCCACACCCGAAGAGGTTGCAATACCTAACGGGCACAGCTTAGACAGCTACGAGCATAGCTACGGGATATACCCGAATAGGACTACAGAAGTAGTGCCTAAATGACTTTAACCTCGGTAACCACAGAAAAGACATGGGAACGAGCAACGAGGTAGAACAAAGCACTAAGTAATTAAGGAACTCCGAGAGTGGAGAAGTGCCTAAATTGAATGACAGTCATGTCAAGAGGAATGAGAATCAGCTCCAAAGAGTAGTTATCCAACTACGGGATCAAGGAAGAGCCGACTAGGCTACCAGATACAATG